>SRLM01001944.1:0-46936 GCA_015708895.1 Populus ilicifolia | reverse complement strand
CCTAAATGCATGGCAAATGCCTCCTTTTATAGGCCAAAATTGGGAACTATTGATTTGATGACTAATTAATGAGTAGATGGCCAACCCTTGACTTGGTGACAATCCTTATCTTCTCTTGTCTGCCTAAAATGTCATTGATGAGTTCCAAATTAGAGCCACTTAAAACATGAAAGTTCTAGGCAATTGTCTCAGCTTTCTTGTGTAAAAAATTCAGCTCATTTCGACTTCTAGAACTCTAGATATGGCCAAAATACTGAACAGTGCTCGGGCTAGAGGACAGATTCGGGCTTCTTTGTTGTTGCAACAATTTGGACTTGAAAATGGCCTTTTTAGATCTTGGGCTCCATAGGAAAGTTGTAGGCCTATGTCTTACCTTTCCATCCATATAAAGTAGACCTAAATCGGAGATCTATAGCTCCAGATATGACCCAATTACCGAACAGTGTTCCTGTTTGGATTGCACCGACATCTCTTTTCTAAGTTTGATCATCTCTTTGCCTTTGCAATTGAAGTTGTTAAAGTCATCAATCAATCCCTTCATTTATGTGATAGGCCTGCATTTAAAATGGACATTTACCACAAATTAAAGGTATCTTATATTATTAGATAGATTATTATAAAACATACTTTAGTTAAGGAGTTATTGATACTTCAAGTGCAAAATGATGATATAAAACCATGATAAAAATGCACTTTTGAGTACTAATCACATACAATAACAATAACAATAACAATAACAATAATAACAATAGTAGTAGTAGTAACAACAACAACAACAACAACAACAATAATAATAAAGAAAGAGATGGAGAAGAAAAGGAAAATGAGAACTTTGAGATGGAATATTAATGTAAGGCTTAAATAATGATAATAATAAATGTCAAGCTTAGAGGTTCCACTAATGGTATGTCAAGGAAGTATGGTATAAACTCTTATTATTCAATTGA
Organism: Populus ilicifolia; assembly: GCA_015708895.1. Classification (NCBI taxonomy): domain Eukaryota; kingdom Viridiplantae; phylum Streptophyta; class Magnoliopsida; order Malpighiales; family Salicaceae; genus Populus; species Populus ilicifolia. The sequence goes on along the minus strand of SRLM01001944.1, from coordinate 45,989 downwards.
AAATAACACACAAAAGAGATTCCAATCAGATTATAAATTTTTAACATGATCACATTAGTTATCTTATTCAATCAATGTTAATACTTGTAAATCTTGTTAGGCATTCATGATTCTAACTTATATTAACAACAAATCAAATTCCTTTCTAGCTTTGGTGTTGATTATACCATATAGTATAGGCTATAAGAGTGCCAAGTATTTGTTGTAATAAGTATTATACAACATAAACCTAGATTAGTCATTTAACAAGCAAAGTATTAAAGAGTGAACAAGATAACAAATATAAAACTTGTTAGTATCAAACATTAAAGTCTATAATAAGTTTACAATATACTTATTCTTACACCATTAGTGTAACCTTTTCATCTTAACATAATAAGCTTAGTTAAACATAATAAAAGAAAGAAAAATAATTAAACAAAATAAGAACATAAATAAGATAAAAGTTAACTAAGTAAAGGAAAGGAATTGAAGGGCATAAACTTGATATTAATGAAAGCAAAACTTAAATATTACAAAAATAAAAAGAGAGAAAGCAAGAGCATGATCTTGATTTGGAAACCAAGATGTCTAAATGCATGGTAATTGCCTCCTTTTATAGGCCAAAATTAGGAATGACACGACTAAAAGATTAATATCTTCTCCCAAATGCAGGAGTGTCAAAGTAATAAATAATCCGGCAAGACCGGGGTCGAACTATAGGGAGGTTAATTGTACAAATTATAAACAACAATTACAAACAATAACAATAGTAACAATAATAACAACAATAGTAGTAGTAGTAGTAGTAGTAAAGAAAAAAAAAGAAGAAGAAAAGTTGATGAGAACTTTGAGATAGAAAATTAACGTAAGGATTAAATAATGATAACAAACAATGTCAAGGTTAAAGGATCCACTAATGGTATGTCAAACAAGTATAGTATAAACTCTTATTATTCAATTGGAAACCATATACAATGGAGGTCCCAATTAGATTATATATTGTTAACATGATTATATTAGTCATCTTATTCGATTAATGCTAATACTTGTAAATTTCATCAAGCATTCATGATTATAACTTATGTTAACAATAAATCAAGTTCCTTTCATAGCTTAGGAGTCGATTATACCATATAGTATGGGCTATGAAAGTGTCAAGCATTTGTTGTACCAAGCGTTATACAACATAAATCAAGATTAGTCATTTAACAAGCAAAGTATTAAAGAGTGAACAAGATAACAAATATAAAACATGTTAGTATCAAACATTAAAGTCCATATTAAGTTTATACTATACTTATTCTTACACCATTAGTGTAACCTTTTCACCTTGACATAATAAACTTAGTTAGACATAATGAAAGAAAGAAAAATAGCTAAACAAAATAAGAACATAAATAAGATAAAACTTAACTAAGTAAAAGAAAGGAAATGAAAGGCATAAACTTGATATTAGTGAAAACAAAGCATAAACATTACAAAAAATACAAAGAGAGAAAGCAAGAGCATGATCTTGATCTGGAAATCAAGATGCCTAAATGCATGACAAATTGAGAACTATTGATTTGATGACTAATTGATGAGTAGGTAGCCAACTCTTAACTTGGTGACAATCCTTATCTTCTTTTGTTTGCCCAAAATATCATTGATAATGTCAAAATTGGAACCATTTAAAAACATGAATGTTGTAGGAAATTGTCTCATCATTCTAGTGTAAAAAATTTAGATTATTTCGACTTCTAGAACTCCATATATGGCCACAATACTGAATAGTACTTGGGTTGGAGGATAGATTCAGGCTTCTTTATTGTTGCTCCAATTTGAACTTGAAAATAGCCTTTTTAGATCTTGAGCTCCATATGAAAGTTGTAGGCCTATGTCTTACCTTTCCGTCTATATAAAGTAGACCTAAATTTGAGATCTACAGCTCTAGATATGATCCAATTACTGAACAGTATTCTGGTTTGGACTACACCAACATTTCTTTTCTAAGTTTGGCCATCTCTTTGTCCTTTCAATGTTAGTTCTTAAATTCATCAACCAATCCTTTCATTTATGCGATAGGCCTGCATTTAAAATAAATATTTATCATAAATTAAAGGTATCTTATATTATTATTATAAAACATGCTTTAGTTAAGGAATTATTGATACTTCAAGTGCAAAATGATGATATAAAACATTGATAAAAATACACTTTTAAGTATCAATCACACCCCCCCAACTAGCTTATTACTAGTCCCTAGTAATTAAAACGTTAAAATAGAAAAATACTTTGCAAATTCTATAAAGCAAGGTAGTCATCATTTAACTTCCATTAATCTATCTAGATAAACTAACTCTCATTAAATTTATATACATACTCAATACCTCTTAACAAGATATTCATAAACCTTTCTTTTGTGCTCAATGTATCAACATATAATTGTGGGGCTTTTCTTGAAAGAAAACAAAATTTTTGTTCTAATGTTTAAGGTTAACTTCCTTAGGTTGGGATTATTATTTTTGTCTTTTTTTAATATATATACATATAATTTAAAATACCATGTATCTTTAATCCATGTAACGAGCTTTCAGTTAATGACTCCTAGACTTGTTGGTCTTAGGGCATTAGGTGTTAAGACACTCCTATGAGCTTAGTAACTCAGGTCGCAGATACTGATATGTAGATAGTGTAATGTTTGATTCTCTTAAGCTTTTCTCCTCAACCCATATAACAAGCGTTGGGCCAGTAGCTCCTAAGTCAGTTGACTTTAGGGTATTAATTGTTAAAACAACCCTTCAGGCTTAATTGCTTAGGTTAAGGAGGCTACTAAACCAAACTTATCTACATTTTTATTATTATCATTTTTTCTTTTTCTCCTTTTCTTTTCTTTTTTTTTGTTTTTTTAATTATATACTATCCTTTTCCCTTAGTTGTTACCTTTAACAAAAGAATATAAATAATATAATAATTCAATATACAACCCACAATCATATGTTTAAAGTGTGTGTGTGTAAATTCAGGTTTAAGAATACATGTTAAAAAAGTATATAAGTAGAATTAAGTGATAATAATGCCAGAGTTTATAAATCTGAATATTTCAAGAAGTATTATGATAGACCTTATTACGAATGATTACTAAGATACGTCTCAAGAGTCATAAAAAGTTCTCCTTACTCTACTATCATAGTAACAACAATTTTGCACATGCTGTATGAAATAGAAAACACAATTAAATTTTTTTTTTTTGCTACTACCCTCTCCCCCAACCAAATGAGACATTGTCCTCAATGTTTAACAAATACTAACAAACCTAAAACACACTAAAACAAATATAAGAAACAACAAAACATAATAATAAAACCAAAAGACACAAAGATTCACAAATGAAGGTTGAAATCCAATCTAAATTTTTTACGGCCTTCCTTAGTTGACCAATTTATGGGACTCATAGAAGGATCAATTACAGGAATGAAAGATTGTGATTGCTCAATCAATTGTTCAGCAGTAGCAGCAAAGATTATGATTTATCATGCAGAAGATGTTAGAAATTCTTGTTCCACAACATGATTAAGAAAAAACAACAACTTATCATAATAACCATTAACATTCAACAAACCTATGGGTTTATAGTGAATGTGCAGTTGGGCTCAAGAGGAAATATGAAAGATCTCTTTCAATGTACCTAGACCACCTGGTAAGGCAAAGAAGGCATCAACATGGTTAAACATTGTATTTATTTGAGCAGACATTGTGGAGACCTATGGTTCTTCTCTAATTGTTTTTCCAATGATGTCCTTTTGTGCCAAAGCTTTGGGGATGACCCCTAAAACTTGATTACCTCATAAAAATACAGCTATTGACATACCTCCCATTAACCCAAGACTTCCTCCCCCATACACTAAATGAATCTTTCTCTCAGTTAGCACTTAACCAAGATGATTTGCAGATTCTAAAAACTCCTTTTCTTTCCCAGGACTAGATCCACCAAAAACACAAATATTTCTTATATGAAAACTTGAGGAACTTGCCATTTATACACACTTCTATATTTGTTGAATCTATGGGTTGAGTAGAAATGAAAGGAAGGAAGAGAGGATTTTATAGATGAGAAATTAGAAAGGCAATCATACCACCTATATATAGGCCAGCTAGAGTCTTACACTCTCTCTCTCTCTTTATTTATTTATTTATTTATTTACTTTTAAAAAAACATGTATATATATAGGTAGTTGTGATTGTGGCTCCCATCTTCTCTTGGTTTTACATCCAAGAACGACTTAAACGCCCTCTATGGATAGGGGATACGCTTCCCATCTAATTTTCTTAAAAACTAGCAAACAAGGTCTTTTTTAGTCAGATTTCCAAGACTAAGTCGATCATGTTCTTTATGAAATAGTGGCCATAAATCATGAATTGCATGATGCACATCTATACTAGGATGTGTCTCAAGAATCAATAGAAGATTATCTAAAGACTCCTTACTCGGGCCATCCTTAATGAATTGTATTTTATCTTCATGATTTATAGATACCATTCCTAAAGAATGACATTATGCATTACAAGTCCATCTAGCACATCGATGATAGACTTTCAGTCGTTTTGCATGACGTTTCTTTGCAAAAGTGCTTTTACCTCTTCCAGGCATGTGTGAAATGAAGGAGTTCTATCAACCAGCGAATATCTTTAGGAATTCTATAATTCATTAACAATCTCAATCCTACACATCTAGCACGGTAAAATTTTGTAATCGCATTCTAAGGTAAAGTGAGAAAATACTTTTTTGATTTTTCAAGATTAGTGTCCATTTTTTAATGAGAATTGGAAGAGAGATTTAAAGAATTGCATAAATATATACACAGATATCAGTTATTATGGGAAACTGAAATAACCAATTTAAGTCACGGAGTACAGTTATCCGTCATTTGACAAGGGTGAGAGAAAATAGCAAAAATCACTCAAAAAGAAACACAAAAATAATATGAGAAAAAAAATAAAAAAAATCAACCTTTATCTATAAGATCATTCAAACCAGTTGATTCATTTTTACTAGGAAAATTATCAAAGTAAGCTTTCAAATGATTTCCATTTTCCTTAAAAACATTGTCATTCATTGAATTTTCAATATCACAAGCCCTATAAGGATTGCTCCATCTTGATCTTACCTCTCTAGGGAATACATAGAGTTGAGAATTATAAAACAAAACTTTTTGACCAGTATCAACTTTTTGACAATTTTCACAAGTTTTGTAGAGTGCATACGTGTCCTTGAATATGGTGGGCCAATAAAATATATTTTGAAAGATTTTTGCAGCTATCTTTTTTTACAATAAAAAACTTCTACATGCTTTAGATTGACAGTTTAATGACACTGCTTACCTCATTATCGGGAAAGAATCTTTGAAATATTTTATTAGGATAATATTTGAATAAGTTAGGGTCATCACAATAAAAATGCTTCACTTCATTCAAAAACTTTTCTTTGTCTTAAGTACTCCAATTAGCTGGCAAATCTCCTAAAGCAAGAAAATTGATATTTTTATAATACTAAGGCATTGGATTAAGAGAAAGTAAGGATTCGTTAGGAAAGTAATCATCGATTTATATGATGTCAGATATTGAATGTAGTGTCACTTTTGATAAGAGATCCATATCAACATTTTTAGTGTGTTTTTCATCCTTGATTTCTTCCTCAGAATAAATCATTTGCAAATCTTCCAATTCCTCTAACTCATTTTCACTAGAAGTGGTTGGAAATTGATCATAAATAAATTTTTCAGTAAAGTCCACTTCCTGTAAATCATTATCATCTCTAAGTTGCTTGCAAATGTTGAAAATATTCATCTCCAATGTCAGGTTTCCAAATGATAGCTTCATCAGTCCATTTCTACAATTAATCAATGCCTTAGAAGTTGCAAAAAATGGATGTCCTAAAATAACAAGAAATGAATTACATCCTTCAACAGGTTATGTGTCCAAGACAATAAAATTCATAGGATAAATGACTTTATCGACTTGTACTAACACATCTTCAATTATTCCTCTAGGCACTTTTATAGATCTATCGACAAGTAAAAGAGTTATAGAAGTTGGTTTTAACTCACCTAGATTGAGACTTTAAAAAACTGAATATGGAAGTAAATTCACACTAGTACCGAGATCAAGTAAGGCTCTTTCAATTTTATGCTCTCTAATAAAGCAAGAAATTGTAGCACAACCAGGGTCTTTATATTTCAAAGCATTATTGTTCTGAAGAATAACACTTACTTGTTCGGCTAGAAAGACTTTCTTTTTCACATTTAGTTTTCTCTTCACAGTGTATAGATTTTTTAAAAATTTAGCATAAAAAAAAACCTGTTTAATAGCATCCAGCAAAGGTATATTGATTCTTACCTATTTGAAAGTTTCAAAAATTTCATAGTTGTGATTGATTTTCTTTTGTTTGGTTATGGCTTGAGGAAATAGAAGTGCTGGTGGAGAATAAGTCTTTTATTTGTAATTTTCAGATTCAACTCCTTCCTTACCCTCAGAGATTGACTCATCATCTTTCTCATAAGGTTCAAGAGAGGGTTTTTTAATAACCTTACCATTGTGAAGAAAAGTGACTGATTTGACTTGATCCATGTGTTGGCTTCCGGAACTACTTGCATTTGCATTGTATTGCCCCTTGGGATTTTGTTGTGGTTGAGATGGAAACTTACCTTTCGCTTGGAAACTAAGACCAGATGTTAATTTTACAAGAGTATCTTTAAAATTTGTCATGTTTTAAGCAAGTTGAGTATTGATTATTTTTTGCTTTTCAATGAATGCATCTAATGTTTCCTCAATATTTCTGTTAGGAGGTGGAGCATAAGTAGGTGCATATCCATAAGAATTTTAGAAATTATAGTGTGCTTGAAATGGTGGTTCTGAAGTTTGTGCATTGTTGTTCTCACTCTTCCAACTAAAATTTGGGTGATTTCTCCAACCAGGGTTGTATGTTTGTGAGTATGGGTTGTGGTTGACCCTTTAGAAACTATTTAAAGCATGGGCTTGTTCATGGAGAGATTCCTTAAAAGAAGGCAAGGTTGGACAATTATTAGTTGAGTATTCATTTGTTTCACATATTTGACACACAATGTTTTCAACAGATTTTAATTGACCACTCATTTTTAATTATAGTGCCTCGACTTTTCTAGCTAAAGATGCAAACTTGGCTTAAAGGTCATGATCTTCCCCAAGGTTGTACATACCTCCACTAGATGTATGAGGTTCAATTTTACTCGGTGCCTCATAAGTACCCGCGCTGTCCTAATTTTGAGCATTTTCAGCTAACAAGTCTAAGTACTTCATTGCTTCATCAGGATCTTTATCTTTAAAAGTTCCATTACACATCAATTCAACCATTTGCCTATCTCTAGGTGTTAACCCTTCATAGAAATGTGAAACCATTCTCTATATTTCAAAACCATGATGAGGGCAAGTACTAAGCAAGTCTCGATACCTATCCCAATATTGGTAAAATATTTCTCCTGGTTTTTGGGTGAAAGTGGTGATTTATCTTTTGAAAGATTTTGTTTTATGAAATGGAAAAAACTTCTTTAAAAACTGTTGTTGCATTTCATCCCAAACACAAATGGATCTTGGTCTTAAATTTTATAGCCATGTTTTAGCTTTATCTTTTAATGAAAAAGGAAAAAGTTTTAATCTGATGGTGTTCATGCTATAATTTAAATCATTATATATGTTGCAGACCCCAAATTCCCTTAAATGCAAGTATGGATTTTCCAATTTTAAGCCATGAAAAGAAGGTAAAAGTTGAATAATGTCTGGCTTAAGATTAAAATCAGATGCCTCAGGAGGAAAAACTATGCATGATGATGCACTTGTTCTTGTGGGATTCATGTGGTCTCTAAGTGTTCTAACATGGTTATTCTTATTATTCTTATTATGAAGTGATTGATTATCTTCTTCAGCCATATTTTCTAAAAATGATGAGGATACCCTACAAAGTTTACCACTTAATGTAAATAACCACACTCTTATGCACGTGTAAGAATGAAAGGAAAAGGAAAATAAAAGAAGAAGAAACAAGAAAAAAAACAAAGTTATATACAAGAAAAGTGGAAAGAGAAAATAAAATAAATATTATAATTTATACGAGAACTTACCTCCCTAGCAACAATGCCAAAAACTTAACACGGCTAAAAGATTGATGTCTTCTCCCGGGTGTAGGAGTGTCGAAGTAATAAATAACCCAGCAAGACTATGATCGAACCACAGGGAGGTTAATTGTATAAATTATAAATGATAATAATACAACTATAATAATTAGAACAACAACAACAATAATAATAACAACAATAGTAGTAGTGGTGGTGGTGGTGGTGGTGGCAGTAGTAGTAATAGTAATAATAATAATAATAATAATAATAATAATAATAATAATAATAATAATAAAGAAGAAGAAGAAGAAGAGAACTTTGAAATGAAATATTAACGTAAGAATTAAACAATGATAATAACAAATGTCAAGGTTAGAGATTCCACTAATGGTATATCAAACAAGTATAGCATAAACTCTTATTATTCAATTAGAAACCACACACAAAGAAAGTTCCAATCAGATTACAAATTGTTGAGCTGATCACATTAGTTATCTTATTTAATTAATGCTAATACTTGTAAATCTCATCAGGCATTCATGATTATAACTTATGTTAACAATAAATCAAGTTCCTCTCATAGCTTAGGTGTCAGTTTGATTAGTACTTAAAGTGCATTTTTATCAAGGTTTTATATCATCATTTTTGCACTTAAATTATCTATAACTTCTTAACTAAAACATGTTTTATAATAAATATATCTAATAATATATGATACCTTTAATTTATGGTAAATTTTTATTTTAAATACAGGCCTATCGCATAAATAAAAGGATTGATTGATGAATTTAAGAACTGAAATTGAAAGGACAAAGAGATGACCAAACTTAAAAAAGAGATGCAGGTGTAGTCTAAATCGGAACACTATTCAGTAATTAGATCATATCTAGAGTTGTAGATCTCATATTTTGATCTACTTTATATGGATGGAAAGGTAAGACATAGGCCTACAACTTTCATGTGGAGTATAAGATTTAAAAAGGTCATTTTAAAGTTCAAATTGTAGCAATAATAAAGAAGTCTGAATCTATCCTCTAGCCTGAGCACTATTCAATATTTGGCCCATATCTGGAGTTTTAGTAATTCAAATGACCTCAATTATTTATAGAAGAAAACTGAGATAATTTCCTACAAGTTTCATGTTTTCAAGTGGTTTTAATTTTGACATTATCAATGATGTTTTGGGCAGACAAGAGAAGATAAGGATTGTCACCAAGTCAAGAGTTGGTCACCCACTAATCAATTAGTCATCAAATCAATATTTTTCAATTTTGACCTATAAAAGGAGGCATTTGCCATACATTTTGGCATTTTGGTTTTCAAATCAAGATCATGCTCTTGCTTTCTCTCTTTGTATTTTTGTAATGTTTAAGTTTTGCTTTCATTAATATAAAGTTTATGCCTTTCAATTCCTTTCTTTTACTTAGTTAACTTTTATCTTATTTATGTTCTTATTCTATTTATTTATTTTTCTTTATTTCATTATGTTTAGCTAAGTTTATTATGTCAAGGTGAAAAACTTACACTAATGGTGTAAGAATAAGTACAGTGCAAACTTAATATGGACCTTAATGTTTGATACTAACATGTTTTATATTTGTTATCTTGTTCACTCTTTAATACTTTGCTTGTTATATGACTAATCTTGATTTATTTGTATAACACTTGGTACAACAAATGCTTGACAGTTTCATAGCAATAACAAATGATTTATGTTGATTTGATGACTAATTGATGAGTGGGTGGCCAACTCTTGACTTGGTGACAATCTTTATCTTCTCTTGTCTGCCCAAAACATCATTGATAACATCAAAATTAGAACCACTTGGAACATGAAACTTGTAGGAAATTATCTCAGCTTTTTTTTATAAATAATTGAGGTCATTTGGACTACTACAACTCTAGATATGGGCCAAATATTGAACAATGTTCGGGCTGGATGATAGATTCAGACTTCTTTGTTATTGCTATAATTTGGACTTTAAAATGTCCTTTTTAAATCTTATGCTCCATATGAAAGTTGTAAGCCTATGTCTTATCTTTCCATCCATATAAAGTAGACCAAAATATGAGATCTGCAGCTTTAGATATGACCTAATTACCAAATAGTGTTCTGGTTTATATTACACCTGCATCTCTTTTTTAAGTTTGGCCATCTCTTTGTCCCTTCAATTTCAGTTCTTAAATTCATCAATCAATCCTTTTATTTATGCGATAGGACTGCATTTAAAATAAATATTTACCATAAATTAAAGGTATCATATATTATTAAATATATTTATTATAAAACATGCTTTAGTTAAGGAGTTATTGATACTTCAAGTGCAAAAATAATGGCATAAAACCTTGATATAAATGCACTTTTAAGTACTAATCAATCATGCTCTTGTTTCCTCTCTTTATATTTTGTAATACTGAAGTTTTGTTTATATTAATCTCTTGTTTATGCTTTTCATTTCCTTTACTTAGTTAACTTATATCTTATTTATATTCTTATCTTGTTTATTTATGTTTCTCTTTTTCATTATGTTTAGTTAAGTTTATTATGTCAAGCTGAAAAGGTTACACTAATAATGTAAGAATAAGTATAGTATAGACTCAATACGGACATTAATGTATGACACTAACATGATTTATATTTGTTATCTTGTTCACTTTTAATACTTTGCTTGTTAAATGGTTAATCGAGATTTATGTTGTATAACCCTTGATATAACAAATACTTGGCACTTTGATAACCCAAACCGTATGGTATAATCGACACTTATGCTCCAAAAGAAACTTGATTTGTTGTTAGCAAAAGTTATAATCATGAATGTCAAACAACATTTACAAGTATCAACATTATTCGAATAAGATAAATAATGTAATCATGTTAACAATTTATAATCCGATTGGAACCTCATTTGTATATGTTTTTTAGTTAAGTAATAAGAGTTTATACTATGCTTGTTTAAAATACCATTAGTGAATCCTCTAACCTTGACATTTGTTTTTATCATTGTTTAATCCTCACATTAATCTTATATCTTAAAATCCTTACTATTACTACTACTATTGTTGTTGTTGTTGTTGTTGTATTCTTATTATTTATAATTTATATAGTTAACCTTCCTATAGTTCGAACCTGGTCTCGCTAGGTTATTTATTACTTCAACACTCCTCCACTTGGGAGAAGACATCAATCTTTTAGTCGTGTGAAGTTTTTTGTGCATTGTTTGGGAGATAAATTCTTGTATAAATTATAATATTTATTTTATTTTCTCTTATCAATTTTCTTTTATCTAACTTTGTTTTTTTTTATTTTGTTTTCTTCTTTCTTTTATTCTCTTCCTACACATGCATGAGAGTTTGGTCACGTATATTAAGTGGTAGACTTTGTAGGATATCTTATCATTTTTAGAAAATATGGCTAAAGAAGATAATCATTTGTTTCATGTTGAGAGTAATGAGAATAGTCATGTGAGAACACTTAGAGACCACATGAATCCCATAAAAATAAGTGCATGCTCATGCATAGTTTTCCCTCCTAATGCATCTCATTTTAATTGTAAGTCAAACATTATTTAACTTTTACCTTCTTTTCATGGTTTAGATTTAGAAAATTCATATTTGTATTTAAAGGAATTTGAGAAGGTTTGTAACACCTATAATGATTCAAATTGTAGCATGGAAACTATCAAATTAAAGATTTTTTCTTTTTCATTAAAAGATAAAGCTAAAACATGGCTATAAAATTTGAGACCAGGATCCATTTATACTTGGGATGAAATGCTACAATAATTTTTAAGAAACTTGGGATAAAGCAATAAAGTACCTAGACTTGCTAGCTAAAAATGCTTAAAATTAGGACACTACAAGCACTTATAAGGTAGCAAGTAAAAATCAACTTCATACATACCTTAGGGAAGATCATGACCTCCAAGCCAAGTTTGCATCTTTAGCTAGAAAAATTGAGGTAGTAGAATTGAAAAGGAGGTAAATTAAAATCTATTCAAGACATTGTATGTCAAATTTCTGAAACCAATAAACACTCAATCAATGATTGTCCAACTTTGTCTTCTTTCAAGGAATGCCTCCATGAACAAGCCTATATTTTAAACAGTTTTCAAGGCCTAATCATAACTCATATTCACAAACATACAACCATGGAGAAATCATATAAATTTCAGTTAGAAGAGTGAGAACAATAATGCATAAACTTCACAACCATCATTTCAAGCACACCATAATTTCCAAAATTCTTATAGATATGCACCTCCTTATGCTACCCCTCCTAGAAGAAACCTTGAGGAAATATTGCATGCATTTATGGAAAAGCAAGAGACAATCAACACTTAACTTATTCAAAGAATGATAGATTTTAAAGATATTCTTGTAAAGTTCATATTTACTCTCATTTTTCAAGAGAAAGGTAAGTTTTCATCTCAACCACAGTAAAATCCCAAGGGAAAATACAATGCAAATGCAAGTAGCTCTGTAAGCTAATACATGGATCAAGTCAAATCAGTCATCACTCTTCACAGTAGTAAAGTTATTAAAAAACTCATTCTTGTACCTTGTGAGAAATATTATGATTTAATCTCTTAGAGTGAGGAGGGGGTTGAATCTGAACATTACAAAGAAAAGACTAATTCACCGCTAGCCTTCCATTTTCTCATCCCGTGACCAAACAAAAAAAAGCAATCACAACTCTAAAATCTTTAAAACTTTCAAACAGGTAAGGATCAATAAGCTTTGTTGGATGCTATTAAACATGTTCTTTCTTGTGCTAAATTTTTAAAAGATCTATGCACTGTTAAGAGAAAACTGAATGTGAAAAAGAAAGTCTTTTTAGCCAAACAAGTAAGTGTCATTCTTCAGAATAATAATGCTTTGAAATATAAAGACCTTGGTTTTCCTATAATTTCTTGTTTTATTAGAGAACATAAAAGTGAAAGAGCCTTACTTAATCTTGAAGCTTGTATGAATTTACTTCCATATTCAATTTTTCAGAGTCTCAATCTAGGTGAGTTAAAATCAACTTCAGTAACTCTTTTACTTGCTAATAAATTTGTAAAACTGCCTAGAGGAATAATTAAAGATGTGTTAGTACAAGTCAATAAATTCATTTATCTTGTAGATTTTATGAACTTGGACACACAACCTATAAAAGCATGTAATTCATTTTTTGTTATTTGAGGACCTTCATTTCTTGTAACTTCTAATGCATTGATTAATTATAGGAATGATTGATGAAGCTATCTTTTAGAAACATGACATTGGAGAAGAATATTAAACAAGTTCCTTATTATGCTAAATTTTTAAAAGATTTGTGTACTGTGAAGAGAAAATTAAATATGAAAAAGAAAGCCTTTTTAGCCAAACAAGTAAGTGTCATTCTTCAGAATAATAATGCTTTGAAATATAAAAATCCTGGTTTTCTTATAATTTCTTGCTTTATTGGAGAACATAAAATTGAAAGAGCTTTACTTTATCATAAAGCTAGTGTAAATTTAATTCCATATTCAGTTTTTCAAAGTCTCAATCTAGGTGAGTTAAAATCAACTTTTGTAACTCTTTTACTCGCTGATAGATTTGTAAAAGTGCCTAGAGGAATAATTAAATATGTGTTAGTACAAGTCAATAAATTTATTTATCCTATGGATTTTATTGTCTTGGACATACAACCTGTTAAAGCATGTAATTCATTTCTTGTTATTTTAGGATGTTTATTTCTTACAACTTTTAATACATTAATTAATTATAGGAATGGACTGATAAAGTTATCTTTGGAAACATAACATTGGAGATGAATATTTTCAATATTTATAAATAACCTAGAGATGATAATGATTTACATGAAGTGAACTTTTCTAAAAAATTAGTTCATGATCAATTTCAAACCACTTCTAGTAAAACTGAGATTGATGAATCTAATGATTTGCAAATGATTTATTTTCATGAAGAATAAAAAACAAATAGTTAGAGACCAAAAATTAAGGAATTGCCACCACAATCAATTGAGTCCATACCTTCAAATGTTCAACCACCAAAACCTGATTTGAAATTTTTACTATTCAATATCAAATACTTATTTTTAGGAGAAAATAAAACTTTTCCGTTAATAATCTCTTCAAAACTAAATGCACATTAAGAAGGTAAGTTATTACAAACTCTGAAAATACATAAAAATACATTAGGATGGACCACAGCTAACATAAAAAGAATTATTCATTTGATTTGCACACACAAGATTTATTTAGAGGAAAATATTAAACCCTCTAAAGAAATGAAATGAAGGCTTAATCCTAATATGAAAAAAGTAGTGAAAAATAAAGTCATTAAGTTTTTAGATAATGGAATCATTTATCCTATTTCTAACAGCAAATGGGTAAGTCCTACCTATGTTGTACCCAAGAAGTCTAGAGTCATTGTGATAACAAAAGAGAAAAATTAGTTAATTCCAACTAGAACTATTACTAGTTGGCGAATGTGCATTGACTATAGGAAACTTAATTCAATGACTATAAAAGATCATTTTCCTTTACCTTTCATGGATCAAATCCTAGAAAGAGTTATAGGTCATGAATTTTATTATTTCCTAGATGGCTATTCAAGTTATAACCAAATTGAAATTGCATTGGAAGATCAAGAGAAGACACTTTCACATGTTCATTTGGTACTTTTGCATATCGAAGGATGCCTTTTGGATTATGTAATGCACTATTCATGTTTCAAAGTTGCATGCTTAGTATATTTAGTGATATAGTTGAATGTTTTCTTAAAATTTTTATGGATGGTTTTCTGTTTTTATTGATTCATTTGATGATTGTTTGACTAACCTAGAAAAGGTTTTAAGTAGGTGTGAAGAGAAGAATCTTGTACTGAATTGGGGAAAATATCACTTTATGATAACAAATGACATTGTACTTGGTCATATTATTTCATCGAAAGGAATTGAGGTTGACAAATCTAAAATAGAGTTAATTGCTACCTTGCCAACACCAAAATCTATTTGGATTA
The DNA here is from genome assembly GCA_015708895.1 of Populus ilicifolia. Classification (NCBI taxonomy): domain Eukaryota; kingdom Viridiplantae; phylum Streptophyta; class Magnoliopsida; order Malpighiales; family Salicaceae; genus Populus; species Populus ilicifolia. The sequence goes on along the minus strand of SRLM01001944.1, from coordinate 30,876 downwards.
TTCTTAAAACATGCTGGTTTTTATCGAAAGTTCATCAAAGATTTTAGTGTAATATCTAAGCCCTTAAGTAACCTTTTAATAAAGAATAATATTTTTTAATGGAGTGAATATTGTAAAGAAACCTTTGTTAAACTTAAAAACTTGTATACTTCTACTCTTGTCATTCAACCTCCTGATTGGTCTTTACCTTCTGAAATAATGTGTGATACTAGTGATTATGTCATGGGTAATGTCTTGGGACAAAGAAAAGATAAGAAACCTTATGTGACTTACTAAGCAAGTAAAACTTTAAATAATACTCAAATGAATTACACTACCACTAAAAAAGAATTACTTGTAGTAGTATTTGCATGTGAAAAATTCAAGTCTTATCTTGTTGGCTTACCTGTCATTATTTTAGTGATCATGCAACATTAAAATATCTTCTCTCTAAGAAAGATTTTAAAGCTAGATTGGTGCGGTGGATTTTTTTACTTCAAGAATTTGATATCACAATCAAAGATAAGAAAAACATCAAAAATATAGTTGCAGATCATTTGTCAAGAGTGACAATAGATTCAACATTCGACATTATACCAATCAATAATTACTTTCTTTTAGTTCAATGCCTAGGTTTACTAAAAATATTAATTTTCTTACTTCAAGAGATTTGCCAGCTCACTAGAGTACCCAAGATAAAAAAAAGTTTTTGAACAAAGTGAAGAACTTTTATTGAGATGACTCCTATTTATTCAAATATTATCCTGATCAAATATTTCAAAAAAGCATTGTAGACAATAAGATAGGTACTGTCATTAAACGTTTTCATTCTAAGGCATGTGAAAAATCTATCCAACAGCAAGATACTATTTAGTGTTCAGTCCATATCTCAAGTTTTAAAAGTCCAAATATACATAATTGTTTTTTTTTAAATAGCTAAGATAATTTTCTAGAATTTTCATGAGGATCTGCTCAAATTCTAGTATTAGTAATGTTGTTTTGTTCAGATAAGAAAATAAGGATTGTAATTGAGTCAAGATGTGGCCACCCATTCAACAATTAGTCATCAAATCAATAATTCTGAATTTTGACCTATAAAAGGAGGCATTTACTATGCATTTAGGCATTTTGGTTTTCTAATCAAGAGCTTGCTCTTGCTTGCTCTCTTTATATTTTATAATGCTCAAGTTTTGTTTATATTAATATCTTGTTTATGTTGTTCATTTGCTTTCTTTTACTTAGTTAACTTATATCTTATTTATATTATTATATTGTCTATTTATGTTTCTCTTCTTCATTATGTTCAGTGAAGTTTATTATGTCAATGTCAAAAGATTACACTAATGGTGTAAGAATAAGTATAATATAGACTCAACATAGACTTTAGTGTTTGACACTAACATGTTTGGTATTTGTTATCTTGTTCATTTTTAATACTTTGCTTGTTAAATGGTTAATCCAGATTTATATTGTATAACTCTTGGTGCAACAAATACTTGGCACTTTGATAACCCAACTACATAGTATAACCGATACTTGTACTATGAAAAGAACTAGATTTGTTATTAACATAAGTTATAATCCTGAATACCTGACAACATTTATAAGTTTTAGCATTATTTGAATAAGATAACTAATGTTATCATGTTAACAATTTATAATCTAATTGAAACCTCCTTTGTTTGTAGTTTCTAATTGATTAATAAGAGTTTATACTATACTTGTTTCAAATATTATTAGTGGATCCTCTAACCTTGACATTTATTTTTATCATTATTTAATCCTCACATTAATCTTACTTCTAAAATCCTTACTACTGCTACTACTACCACTATAATTGTTGTTGTTGTTGTTGTTGTATTATTGTTATTTATAATTTATATAGTTAACTCCCTATGGTTTAAACCCGATCTCGCTAAGTTATTTATTACTTCAACACTCCCACACTTGGGAGAAGACATCAATGTTTTGGTCATGTTAGGTGGCCACTACTTAACTTGTTAACATTTTTTATCTTTTTATTTGAATAAAATATCATTGCTAACATTACCATTTGACAAATAGTTTTTATTAAAGTTCTAGACAATTGTCTCAGCTTTCCAACAAAACAAGAATGAGCTCATTTGGACTTGTATAACTCGAGATATGGGCTGAATACTAAACAATGTGTAGGCTGCAGGATAGAGTTTGACTTCTCTGTTGTTGCTACAATTTGAACTTGAAAACAACCTTTTCAAATCTTGGACTCTCATGAGAGTTTTAGGTCTACATTTTAGCTTTTCATTCATATTAATCAGATCTAAATCCAAGTTCTACAGCTTTAGTTATGATCCAATAACCGAATGCTATTCCAGTTTGAATTCAATCAACATCTCTTTTCTAAACTTAGCCCTCTTTATCTTCTCAATTTGAGTAGTTAAACTCATCAATCAATCCTTTGATTTATATGATAGGCTTGCATTTAAGATGAACATTTACCATAAATTAAAGGTATCTTATACTATTAGACTTGTTATCATAAAACATGCTCTAGTTATGAAGTTATTCATACTTCAGGTGTAAAATGATGATATAAAACCTTGATAAAAATGTATTTTTAAGTACTAATCACTTCGCAGTGGGTAAATAATAATTTTGTTTTGATATAAAAATGCTTGATTTGGGTTGAATGTACATAATATATTTGCACCATCACCATCTTCAAATAAAATATTTTCTATAATAGTATCATGAATAGTGTAAAGTAAAGCAGCACCCAACACACCGATAACTAATTTCTTGCCCTTGAATTTTTTCCTTTTAATATATTTCTGTTTTTATATTTTTTTACCATTTTAATTTTTTTTCTAGTATTTATTTTTTTTCACACTATAAAGAGAGATTACATTGAGGACACTTTTTTGTATTGTACAAAAGTTGGGTGATAATAATGTTTTTTTTTCATTTGAGGTTGGGATGAATTTTCTTATTAAAACAAGTTTGGTTTTGCGTTTCAAAAATACTTTTAAAAAATTTAAATTCTTTTTATTATTTTTAATTCAAATTAATATTTTTTATTTTTTTGTATTATTTTGATGTGATGATATAAAAAATTTTAAAAATATTATCTCAATGTATTTTTCAAAAAATATATTTTTTTTAAAAAAATATGTAATAATATAACAAGTGGCGTAGGTCCCTAAAATTTTGAATTTTCCAAAATAAGTTGACTACAAGCCTTATATAAAGGAGAGACAGTGATTAATGAAAAATAATGCGAAAAGATTATTAGATTTGACTCAACAGCCAAACCTAATGTTTTTGAATTTGGCTTCGACAACCAAATCTAGAAAAAAATATTGGGTCTTGCTCCACAACCAAACACAAAGTTTTTTAATAAGAAAGTATTGTTGAATTGTGAGGTCTTATTGCCATCAAGACCCAATCATGTTGGGTTTGGTTACCTTGTAGGACCCAATGACATTGGGTCCTACTGCCAACCTAATCCAATGGCATTAGGTCTTATTAGGCAGCATGACCTAATACTTTAATTTTTTTTATTTAAGATTTGGTTGAATTTTTTTATTAAAAAATGTTTATTTTTGCCTTTGATAATTTTTTTTAAAAAAATATTTTTTTATTTTTTCCTTAATTCAAATCAATATTCTTTTCTCTTGAATTTTTTTTCCTTTTCTCTTATGTAATTTGTTTTTCATATTGTAAAGAGAAAATAAATTGATGGGGTTTTTTTTATATTGTATAGAAGTTAGGTGATGATTTAAGGTTGCATTGAATTTTCTTATTAAAACATGTTTATTTTTGCATTTCAAAAATGCTTTTAAGAAATTTGAATTTTTTTTTAATTCAAATTAATAAATTTTTTTATGTTTTTATATTATTTTGATGTGATTAAAAGTGGCATAGGTTTCCAAAAACAAAGTGACTATAGGCCTCATATAAAGGAGAGACATTGATTAATGAATAACAACAGGAGAAGAATATTAGGTATAGCTTGATAGCAAAACCTAAAGTTTTTTAATCAAAAAGTGTTGTTAGGTCTTGCTATCACTATGACCGAATTGCATTCAGTCTTGTTGCAACCACGACTCAATATTTGTTTTTTGTTTTTCTCTTATTTAGTTTTTTTAGACGGTAAAGACAAATTAAATTGATGACTTTTTTTATACTGTACAAAAGTTGGGTAATGATAATTTCTTTTTTCATTTGAGGTTGCCTTGAATTTCTTTATTAAAGCGTGGTCGTTTTTGCATTTCAAAAATACTTTAAATTGTTTTTGAATTTGTTTTATTTTTTCTTTAATCCAAATTAATATTTTTTGATATTTTTATATTATTTTGATGTGATGATATAACAAATCAATCTTAAAAAATAAAAAAATATCTCAATATATATTTTAAAAAATAACCATTATGTAATAATATAATAATTAGAATAGTGGCTTGCGCTCCACAGCGAGTGAATAATAATTTTTTTTAATGTAAAAATAGATGAGTTGAGTTAAAAGTATAAAATATATTTACATTATCACCATCTCTAAATAAAATATTTTTTACAGTAGCACCATAAATAACATACAGCAGAACAACACTTAATACATCATCAACTAATTTATTTTCTTTTAAGATATCTCTAATTTGATGTTTTTTCCTCTTGATTGTATTTTTCTTTTCTCTTAAGTAATTGTTTTTCCATGTAGTAAAGAAAAAATAAACTGGTGACTTATTTTATATTGTATAAAAATTAGGTGAAGATAATTTTTTATTAAAATATGTTTATTTTTAGTTTTCAAAAATACTTTAAAAAATAGATTTTTTAAATTTTTTTCTTTAATTTAAATTCGTATTTATTGATGTTTTTATATTATTTATACCTTTTTCAATATTCACGTGTTCCTCACATGTTTTAACATCGTTGTGATGTCGATAACGCACAGTGAACGCCATTCCAGCTACGAAGAAAGTCCGAACGAGCACATAGACTGGATCTCGACAAAAATGTTAATTTTGGAAATTAATTACTATTGCCGTGATTCCAACACTCTTGTTTAGTCATCCACTAATTAAGGGAGCTCTCCTTGCGAGGAAATATTCAAAATTGAATAATTCAACCCTCAGTTCCATATTCAGCACCAAATGAAGATTGGACAGTATCTATAGATCCAAGTTCCGAAGACTTTTCTGGACCATTGCCTATTGCTTTCTGACCTTGATATAAAATTTACACTTCACCACCTCTACCTTGAACAGGAGATCAGTCCCAATTTTACTGCAAGATCGGTTAGTGCACTACAACAGCTAAGCACTGCACTCAACATTTTTCTTCGTATTAACACTAAAAACAAAACGAAGGTGGGTGTTGTATATGTAACCGCAGATTTATCCAGCAAAAATCTGTACCACGGGTTGCATTATTGTCTTTTGTTGGCATGGAATTCTATAGATGACGAGGACGAGCTAATGGTAGGAGTCCCCAGCAAAGTGCACTTCCCATCAGGCGAGCTGCAAATGAAGACCACAGACTATATCTATTAGCACATATTCATTGCTATGAAATTCTTCTTCTGAGAAACATATAAATGGCTTAATCCTTCAAGTAAGCTGTTCCCTGTTCTTGTTAATAATAGCAATAATAATCTATCAGTATTAAGTTTATAAGACAGCAAGGAATAATAGCGGGGTAGATGTTCAGACGAGCTACAAAGGAAGTTGTAATTAGAGCATGAACTGTATCTGTTAGCACAAAGACTTGCTGCAAAAATGTCAATTTTGGAAATTAGTACTGCCGTGTTCCCAACGCTTACTCTTGTGTGGAAATATTTGCAAGTAAACCTTCAGTTCCATATTCAGCCCCACACAATATTTTTACATCCAAGTTCCGAAGACTTGGTGGTCAAGGACAGACCATGTGAAGATTGGTTTTCCCTTGTCGATGCTGAAAGAGAGAGAACTTTTAGGACGACCAGTCCCATAGTATCTTGAGGGCAAGAACCTTCAAACTCCAGTCTCCTTGAACAGCTGCGAATTGGACATAAGAAAGTGAAGATGACTTTGTTTATCAATTTTTTTAATTTCAATTATGTAAACATAATGCCATAGTTTAAATTATTTTTTATTTAAAATAGAAAAGGAAAAAATCGAAGTATATCAATTGAAGGAATGGAAAGAATTTTTTTTTTTTAAAATATTACTAATCAAGATGTATACATTATTTCCATCGGTTTTTATTCTTACTTTATTTTTATTATTTTAAAAATCCTGGAAAAGGTATTATTCATATTATAGGTATACAAAAATTACTTTGTTTTTTTATTTAAGATGTTTTTGATGTATACAAAAATGTTTTTTCAATATGCTAGTTTCATTTATAGGTCGAAGAAATTTACAAGTAGATAATTTTAAATAAACATTATTATTAGATCTAGACTAGTGCCCGGGTTACGAGTTTCATATTTGATACAAATCAACCGGCACAATGATATGAAAAAAAATAAAATGAAATTGAGATAAGAATGACGGAGGGTAAAACGTTATCAAAACTTTTGTTTTCTTAACAACGTTGTCTATTGCCTAAGGAGAGGTGTCTTAGTTGAGAAATATTATGTGCAAGTTAACTAAATTTGACGATGAGAAGAGTTGAGAAGTTAGATAACCATTACACCTATTACAACATTATTTAAAGAAGCTAAACCCTAAGCTCTAGACTTAAAAATAGTGTTCTTGGAACAATATAATGATTTTGCCTCTCTACTACAAAAAAAGCTCAACATTAGTTATCAAGAGCAAGAGCAATGAAGTATATTAATATGATCCATTAATTATTTTTGTATAATTACACAATGACAAGCTAAAATATCTTTGGAAGAAAAAAAAAATTAGCATCACTCGATATTTTTATATTTTCATAATAATTTTTTTGTTATTATAATATTAGATGAAAGGAAATTTGGTGTTTGACCATGTATAAAAAAAACTAATAAAAATTATAGTTTGGCTCTCATTATTGTTGACATTTCATCATTAGTTTTTTTTTTTGGTTTTTTTTGGTGTTTTTATATAAGTTTTTTTTGTCTTTAATTTCATCTTTTAATTCCAATTTACAAATATTATATTTTTTAATTTGGTCTTTATTTTTTGGTATCTAATTTTTTTCTTAGCTCTTTTATAAAATTTTTATTTATTTTTAATTTTATCTATCAATTAAAATTGAAAGTATTATGCTTTCCAATTTGGTTCTCATTGTTTTGATTTTTAATTTTTTATTGGAACTTTTAGAAAAATTATTATTCTTTTCAATTTCACCTTTCAATCATATTTTTTTATATTTTTTTACATTAATTTTGATTCTCATTCTTTTAATATTTTTGGTCTTTTTTTTAATTTCACTCTTCAATTAAATATAAAATTTATTTGGTATTTGAATTTTAATCCATATTGCTTTAATTGTCATTTTCTTGAATCTTTTGGTATAATTGATTTTTTTTAATTGTATCATTTAATATTTGATTGATTAAGAATTATACTTTACTGTATGTCAAATATGGTGTTTTGAGGTCTAACGATCTAAGTCATAAATTTGAAAAGTTAATAGCTTTTTTAATAAAAAAAGCTTTATGATTCTCTTTATTTTTTATCAGATTATTCTAATTTCATGATCTAGGTCACAGGTTTGACAAGATATCCTAATTTGACTCAGACTTGATTATCGAGGTTACAAGTTTATTATGCTAACTTGGGTTAACTAGAACCTCTTTTTTGTGTCCTTTTCTTATCCCATTTTGTTCTTTCATATTTAATGAGTTGTGAATTGAGATATATCATTTATTCCTTTTTGAAAAAAAAATTAGGTTATCCTATACACTTTTCTTTTTAAATTTGGTCCATCTATTGTCTTCTTTTTTTTGTCAATTTGAATTAAAGCCATCTTATCAACTGACACGATGAAAAGATTGATGTCTTCTCCCAAGTGCAGGAGTGTCGAAGTAATAAATAACCCGGCAAGACCGAGGTCGAACCACAGGGAGGTTATTGTACAAATTATAAATAAAAACAATAACAACAACAATAATAATAATGATAATAATAATAATAATAATAATAGTAAAGAAAGAGAAGAAGAAGAAGATGATGATGATGATGATGATGAGATATTAAAGTAAGGATTAACAATGATAATAACAAATGTCAAGGTTAGAGGTTCCACTGATGGTGTGTCAAACAAGTATAGTATAACTCTTATTGTTCAGTTGGAAACCACACATAAAGGAGGTTCCAATCAGATTATAGATTGTTAACATGATTACATTAGTTATCTTATTCAATTAATGCTAATACTTGTAAATTTCATCCAGCATTCATGATTATAACTTATGTTAACAACAAATCAAGTTCCTTTCATAGCTTAGGTGTCGGTTATACCATACAGTATGGGCTATGAAAGTGCCAAGCATTTGTTGTACCAATTGTTATACAACATAAATCAAGATTAGTCATTTAACAAGCAAAGTATTAAAGAGTGAACAAGATAACAAATATAAAACATGTTAGTATTAAACATTAAAGTCCATATTAAGTTTATACCATACTTATTCTTACACCATTAGTGCAACCTTTTCACCTTGACATAATTAACTTAACTAGACATAATGGAAGAAAGAAAAATGGATAAACAAAATAAGTACATAAAAGTTAACTAAGGAAAGGAAAGGAAATGAAAGGCATAAACTTGACATTAATGAAGACAAAGCATAAAGAATACAAAGAGAGAAAACAAGAGCATGATCTTGGTCTGGACACCAAGATGCCTAAATGCATGGCAAATGCCTCCTTTTATAGGCCAAAATTAGGAACTATTGATTTGATGACTAATTGATGAGTAGATGACCAACCCTTGACTTGGTGATAATCCTTATCTTCTCTTGTCTGCCCAAACATCATTGATGACGTTAAAATTAGAGCCACTTGAAAACATGAAAGTTCTAGGCAATTGTCTCAGCTTTCTTATGTAAAACTTCAGCTCATTTTGACTTCTAGAACTCCAGATATGGCCAAAATACTAAACAGTGCTCGGACTAGAGGACAGATTCGGGCTTCTTTGTTGTTGCAATAATTTGGACTTGCAAATGGCCTTTTTAGATATTGGGCTCCATAGGAAAGTTGTAGGCCTATGTCTTATCTTTCCATCCATATAGAGTAGACCTAAATCTGAGATTTATAGCTCTATCTATGACCCAATTACTGAACAGTGTTCTGGTTTGGATTGCACCGACATCTCTTTTCTAAGTTTGATCATCTCTTTGCCTTTGCAATTAAAGTTCTTAAAGTCATCAATCAATCCTTTCATTTATGTGATAGGCCTGCATTTAAAATGGACATTGACCACAAATTAAAGGTATCTTATATTATTAGATAGATTATTATAAAACGTACTTTAATTAAGGAGTTATTGATACTTTAAGTGCAAAATGATGATATAAAATCATGATAAAAATGCACTTTTGAGTACTAATCACACCCCCCAACTAGCTTATTACTAGTCCCTAGTAATCAAAGCGTTAAAATAGAAAAACAATTTGCAATTTTCACAAAGCAAGGTATTCATCATTTAACTTCCATTACTCTATCCAGATAAACAAACTCTTGTTAGATTTATATATCTGCTCAATACCTCTTAACAAGATATTCATAAACCTTTCTTTTGTGCTCAATGTATCAACACATAATATGGGGCTTTTCTTGGAAGAAAACAAAATTTTTGTTCTAATGTTTAAGGTTAACTTCCTTGGGTTGAGATTATTATTTTTGTCTTTTTTTTTTATATATATACAATAATTTAAAACACTATGCATCTTTAACCCATGTAACAAGCTTTCAGCTAATGACTCCCAAACCAGTTGGTCTTAGGGCATTAGGTGTTAAGACACCCCTACGAGCTTAGTAACTCGGGTCGCAGATACTAATATGTAGATAGTGCAATGTTAAATAAGTATATGAGCAGACTTAAGTGATAACAATGCAAGAGTTTGTAAATCTAAATATTTCAAGAAGTCTTATGATAGACCTTGTTACGAATGATTACTAAGATGCGTCTCAAGAGTCATAAGAGATTCTCCTTACTCTGCCATCATAGTAACAATCATTTTGCACATGCTTTATGAAATAGAAAACACAGTTTGTTTTTTAACTACTACCCTCTCCCCCCAACTAAAACAAGACATTGTCCTCAATGTTTAAAGGTAGAATGATAGAGTATAGAAGATATCACCTGAAATAACGAACACTGACAAACCTGAAACAAACTGAAACAAGTATAAGTGATAACAAAACACAATAATAAAACCAAAAGACACAAAGATTCACAAATGAAGGCTCAAATCCAATCTAAGCTTTTTACGGCTTTCCTTAGTTAACCAATTTATGCGACTCATGGAAGGATCAATTACAGGAACGAAAGATTGTAATTGGTCAATCAATTGTTCAGCAGTAGCAGCAGAGATTATGATTTGTTGTGAGAAGATGTTAGAAATTCCTGTTTCACAGCATGATCAAGAAAAGACAACAACTTATCATAATAACCATTAACATTTAACAAACCTATGAGTTTATGGTGAATGTGCAGTTGGGCCCAAGAGGAAATATGAAATATCTCTTCCAATATGCTTAGACCACCTGGTAAAGCAATGAAGGCATCAGCATGGTTAAACATTGCATTCATTTGAGCTGACATTGTAGAGACCTGAAGTTCCTCTCTAATTGTTTTTCCAATGATATCCCCTTGTGCTAAAGCTTCGGGGACGACCCCCAAAACTTGACTACCTCCTAAAAATGCAACTATTGACACACCTCCTATTAACCCAAGATTGCCTCCCCCATATACTAAATGAATCTTTCTCTCAGCTAACACTTGACCAAGATGATTTGTTGATTCTAAGAACTCCTTTTCTTTCCTAGGACTAAATCTACCGAAAACACAAATATTTCTTATGTGATGACTTGAGGAACTTGCCATTTCTACACACTTCAGTAGTTGTTAAATGTGTGGGTTGAGTAGAAATGAAAGGAAGGAACAGAGGGTTTTATAGATGAGAAATTAGAAAAACAATCATACCACCTATATATAGGCTAGCTAGAGTCTCAGACTCTCTCTCTTTTTTTATTTATTTATTTACTTTTAAAAAAAGCATGTATATGTACAAGTAGTTGTGATTGTGGCTCATATCTTCCCTTGGTTTTACGTCCAAAAACGGCTTAAACGCCCTCTATGGGTCGGGGATAGGCTTCCCAAGACTAAGTCGATCATGTTCTTTATGAAATAGTGGCCATAAATCATGAATTGCACGATGCACATCTCCACTAGGATGCGTCTCAAGAGTCAATAGAAGGTTATCTAAAGACTCCTTACTTAGGTCATCCTTAATGAATTGTATTTTATCTTCATGGTTTATAGATACCATTCCTAAAGAACGACATTGTGTATTACAAGTCTATCTAGCACATCGATGACAAACTTCCAATCATTTTGCACAATGTTTCTTTGCAAAAGTGCTTTTACCTGTTCCAGGCATATGTGAAATAAAGGAGTTAGATGACTCACCTGATAATCGGACTTTTGCTTCAATCAACCAGCGAATATCTTCAGGAATTCCATGATTTATTAACAATCTTAATCTTGCACATCTAGCACGGTAAATTTTTGTAATCGCATTCTGAGGTAGAGCGGGAAAATACTTTTTCAATTTTGCAAGATTAGTGTCCATTTTCAAATGAGAATTGGAAAAGAGATTCAAAGAATTGCAGAAATATATATGCAGATATCAGTTATTATGGGAAACTGAAAGAACCGACTTAAGTCACGGAGTACCGTTATCCACCATTTGACCGGGGTAAGAGAAANNAAAGCTTTAATAGCCCAATAAGCTTTATGTTCAAGTTCCACAGGCAAGTGACAAGGTTTTCCATAGACTAGTCTATAAGGTGACATACCTAATGATGTTTTATAAGCAGTTTGATAAACCCAAAGTGCATGATTAAGTCTTAAAGACCAATCTTTCCTATTAGGGTTCACTATTTTCTCCAAAATGTGTTTGATCTCCCTATTAGCAAACTCTACTTGTCCACTTGTTTGAGGGTGATAAGGGGTGGTAACTTTGTGTGTGATTCCATATTTCTTCATTAAAGACTCAAATGGCTTGTTGCAGAAATGTGTTCCACCATCACTTATTATGGCTCGAGGGACTCCAAATCGACTCAAAATATTTTCTTTCAAAAACTTTATCACTGTTTTGTGATCATTGTTTCGACTTGGAATTGCCTCTATCCATTTTGAAACATAATCTACTGCGACTAATATGTACAAGAAACCAAATGATGGAGGAAATGGACCCATGAAATCTATACCCCAACAGTCAAAGATCTCAATGACAAGAATAGGATTTAAAGGCATCATGTGACGTTTTGAAATTGATCCCAACTTTTGACAATTTTCACAAGACTTGCAGAATGCATGTGAGTCTTTGAACATGGTGGGCCAATAAAATCCACTTTGTAAGATTTTTGCAGTTGTCTTTCTTGATGAGAAATAGCCCCCACATGCCCCAGAATGACAAAATTTAATGACACATACTTACCTCATTGTCAGGAATGCATCTTCAAAATATTTGATTACGATAATATTTGAATAAATAAGGGTCATCCCAATAAAAGTTATTTACTTCATTCAAGAACTTTCTTTTATCTTGGGTGCTCCAATGAGCTGGCAATTGTTCTGAAACAAAACAATTGACAATATTAGCAAACCAAGGCATTGTAAAGACAGAAAATAAAGATTCATCTGAAAAGTAGTCATTGATTGGTGTGATGTCAGTTTTCGAATCTGTTGTCAATCTTGACAAATGATCTGCGATAACATTTTCGCTGCCTTTCTTATCTTTGATTGTGATATCAAATTCTTGAAGTAACAAAATCCACCGCACCAATCTAGCCTTAGAATCTTTCTTAGAAAGAAGATATTTCAATGCTGCATGATCACTAAAAACAATAACAGGTGAGCCAACAAGATAAGACCTAAATTTTTCACATGCAAATACTACTGCAAGTAATTCTTTTTCAGTGGTGGTATAATTCATTTGAGCATTATTTAAAGTTTTACTTGCATAGTAAATTACATAAGGTTTCTTATCTTTTCTTTGTCCCAAAACAGCACCTACGGCATAATCACTAGCATCACACATTATTTCAAAAGGTAATGACCAATCAGGAGGTTGAATGACAGGAGCACAAGTAAGCAAGTTTTTAAGTTTAACAAAGGCTTTGTCACAATGTTCAGTCCATTCAAAAATATTATCCTTTGTTAGAAGGTTACTTAAAGGCTTAAATATTATGCTAAAATCTTTGATGAACCTTCTATAAAAACCAGCATGTCCTAAGAATGATCGAATATCTTTAATAGATTTTGGTGTTGGCAAGTTTGCAATTAACTCGATTTTAGATTTGTCAACCTCAATTCCTTTTGATGAAACAATGTGACCAAGTACAATGCCGTTTGTTACCATAAAGTGACATTTTTCCCAATTCAGCACAAGATTTTTCTCTTCACACCTGGCCAAAACCTTTTCTAAGTTAATCAAACAACCATCAAATGAATCGTCAAAAATAGAAAAATCATCCATGAAAATCTCAAGAAAATGTTCAACCATATCACTAAATATATTAAGCATGCATCTTTAAAATGTGGCTGGTGCATTACATAATCCAAAAGGCATCCTTCGATATGCAAAAGTGCCAAATGGACATGTGAAAGTAGTCTTCTCTTGATCTTCCAATGCAATTTCAATTTGATTGTAACCCGAATAGCCATCTAGGAAACAATAAAATTCATGACCTGCAACTCTTTCTAGGATTTGATCCATGAAAGGTAATGGAAAATGATCTTTTCAAGTCATTGAATTAAGTTTCCTATAGTCAATGCACATGCGCCAACCAGTAACAGTTCTAGTGGGAATTAACTCATTGTTCTCATTTGTTATCACAGTGACTCCAGACTTCTTAGGTATAACTTGGGTAGGACTTACCCATTTGCTGTCAGAAATAGGATAAATGATGTCATTATCTAAAAGCTTAATGACTTCATTTTTCACTACTTCTTTCATATTAGGATTTAGCCTTCGTTGCATTTCTCTAGAGGGTTTAGCATTTTCCTCCAAATAAATTCTGTGTGTACAAATCAAAGGACTAATTCCTTTTATATCAGCTATGGTCCATCCCAATACATTTTTGTGCTTTTTCAGAGTTTGTAATAACTTACCTTCTTGATGTGCATTAAGTTTGGAAGAGAGTATTACAGGAAAAGTTTTATTTTCTCCCAAAAATGAGTATTTGAGATTGGATGGCAACGACTTCAAATCAAGTTTGGGTGGTTGAACACTTAAAGGTATGGATTTAATTGATCGTGGTGGCAATTCCTCAATTTGTGGCCTCCAATTACTTGTCTTTGATTCTTCCTGAAAATAAATCATTTGCAAATCATCAGATTCATCAATCTCAATTTCAGTAGAAGTGGTTGGAAATTGATCATGAATTAATTTTTCAGTAAAGTCCACTTCCTGTAAATCATTATCATCTCTAGGTTGCTTGCAAATGTTGAAAATATTCATTTCCAATGTCATGTTTTCAAATGATAGCTTCATCAGTCCATTCCTACAATTAATCAATGCATTAGAAGTTGCAAGAAACAGACGTCCTAAAATAACAGGAAATGAATTACATGCCTCAACAGGTTGTGTGTCCAAGACAACAAAATCCACAGAATAAATGAATTTATCGACTTGTACTAATACATCTTCAATTATTCCTCTAGGCACCTTTATAGATCTATCAGTAAGTAAAAGAGTTATAGAAGTTGGTTTTAACTCACCTAGATTGAGACTCTGAAAAACTAAATATGGAAGTAAATTCACACTAGCACCAAGATCAAGTAAGGCTCTTTCAATTTTATGCTCTCCAATAAAGCAAGAAATTGTAGGACAACCAGGGTCTTTATATTTCAAAGCATTATTGTTCTGAAGAATAGCACTTACTTGTTCAGCTAGAAAGGCTTTTTTTTTCACATTCAGTTTCCTCTTCACAGTGCATAGATCTTTCAAAAATTTAGCATAGGAAGGAATCTGTTTAATAGCATCCAACAAAGGTATATTAATTCTTACCTGTTTGAAAGTTTCAAAAATTTCAGAGTTGTGATTGACTTTCCTTTGTTTGGTCATGGCCTGAGGAAATGGAAGTGCTGGCGGAGAATCAGTCTTTTCTTTCCAATTTTCAGGTTCAACCTCTTTCTTACCCTCAGAGGTTGACTCATCATCTTTCTCATAAGGTTCAAGAGAGGGTTTTTCAATAACCTTACCACTGCGAAAAGTAGTGATTGATTTGACTTGATCCATGTGTTGGCTTCCGGAACTACTTGCATTTGCATTGTATTGCCCCTTGGGATTTTGTTGTGGTTGAGATGGAAACTTACCTTTCTCTTAGAAACTGAGAGCAGATGTTAATTTTGCAAGAGTATCTTTAAAATCTGTCATGTTTTGAGCAAGTTAAGTATTGATTGTCTCTTGCTTTTCAATGAATACATGCAATGTTTCCTCAAGATTTCTTCTAAAAGGTGGAGCATAAGGAGGTGCATATCCTTGAGAATTTTGGAAATTATGATGTGCTTGAAATGGTGGTTGTGAAGTTTGTGCATCACTCTTCCAACTAAAATTTAGATGATTTCTCCAACTAGGGTTGTATGTTTGTGAGTATGGGTTATGGTTGGCCCTTTGGAACTATTTAAAGCATGGGCTTGTTCATGGAGACATTCCTTAAAAGAAAGCAAGGTTGGACGATTATCAGTTGAGTGTTCATTTGTTTCACATATTTGACATGCAATGTTTTCAACAAATTTTAATTGACCACTCTTTTTCAATTTTAGTGCCTTGACTTTTCTAGCTAAAGATGCAAACTTGGCTTGAAGGTCATGATCTTCTTTAAGGTTGTACATACCTTCACTAGATGTATGAGGTTGAGTTTTACTCGGTGTCTCATAAGTACCTGTGGTGTCTCAATTTTGAGCATTTTCAGCTAACAAGTCTAAGTACTTCATTGCTTCATCAGGGTCTTTGTCTTCAAAAGTTCCATTGCACATCAATTCAACCATTTGCCTATCTTTAGGCGTTAACCCTTCATAAAAATGTGAAACCAATCTCCATGTTTCAAAACCATGATGAGGGCAAGTACTACGTAAGTCTCGATACCTATCCCAACATTGGTAAAATGTTTCTCCTGGTTTTTGAGTGAAAGTGGTGATTTGTCTTTTGAAAGTGTTTGTTCTATGAGATGGGAAAAACTTCTTTAAAAACTATTGTTGCATTCATCCCAAGCACGAATGGATCCTGGTCTCAAATTTTGTAGCCATGTTTTAGCTTTATCTTTTAATGAAAAAGGAAAAAGCTTTAATCTGATGGTGTTCATGCTACAATTTAAATTATTATATGTGTTATAGACCTCCTCAAATTCTCTTAAATGCAAGTATGGATTTTCTAATTTAAAACCATGAAAAGAAGGTAAAAGTTGAATAATGTCTGGCTTAAAATTAAAATGAGATGCATCGGGAGGAAAAACTATGCATGATGGTGCACTTGTTCTTGTTGGATTCATGTGGTCTCTAAGTGTTTTAGCACGGTTATTCTCATTATGAAGTGATTGATTATTATCTTCTTCAGCTATATTTTTAGAAAATGATGAGAATACCCTACAAAGTCTACCACTTGATGTGCGTGACCACACTCTCATGCACGTGTAGGAATAGAATAAAAGGAAATGGAAAAGGAAAACAAAAGAAGAAGAAACAAGAAGAAAGAAAAAAAACAAAGTTATATACAAGAAAAAGTAAAAAGAGAAAATAAACTAAAAATTATAATTTATACAAAACTTACCTCCCCGGCAACGGCGCCAAAAACTTGACATGACGAAAAGATTGATGTCTTCTCCCAAGTGCAGGAGTGTCGAAGTAATAAATAACTCGGCAAGACCGGGGTCGAACCACAGGGAGGTTATTGTACAAATTATAAATAACAACAATAACAACAACAACAATAATAATAATAGTAGTAGTAAAGAAAGAGAAAAAGAAGAAGATGATAATGATGATGAGATATTAAAGTAAGGATTAACAATGATAATAACAAATGTCAAGGTTAGAGGTTCCACTAATGGTGTGTCAAACAAGTATATTATAACTCTTATTGTTCAGTTGGAAACCACACATAAAGGAAGTTCCAATCAGATTATAGATTGTTAACATGATTACATTAGTTATCTTATTCAATTAATGCTAATACTTGTAAATTTCGTCAAGCATTCATGATTATAACTTATGTTAACAACAAATCAAGTTCCTTTCATAGCTTAGGTGTCGGTTATACCATACGTTATGGGCTATGAAAGTGCCAAGCATTTGTTGTACTAATTGTTATACAACATAAATCAAGATTAGTCATTTAACAAGCAAAGTATTAAAGAGTGAACAAGATAACAAATATAAAACATGTTAGTATGAAACATTAAAGTCCATATTAAGTTTATACCATACTTATTCTTACACCATTAGTGCAACCTTTTCACCTTGACATAATTAACTTAGCTAGACATAATGGAAGAAAGAAAAATGGATAAACAAAATAAGAACATAAAAGTTAACTAAGGAAAGGAAAGGAAATGAAACGTATAAACTTGATATTAATGAAGACAAAGCATAAAGAATACAAAGAGAGAAAACAAGAGCATGATCTTGATCTGGACACCAAGATTCCTAAATGCATGGCAAATGCCTCCTTTTATAGGCCAAAATTGATAATTATTGATTTGATGACTAATTGATGAGTAGATGGCCAACCCTTGACTTGGTGACAATCCTTATCTTATTTTGTCTGCCCAAAACATCATTGATGACGTCAAAATTAGAGCCACTTGAAAACATGAAAGTTCTAGGCAATTGTCTCAGCTTTCCAATTGTCTCAGCTTTCTTGTGTAAACAATTCAGCTCATTTCGACTTCTAGAACTCTAGATATGGCCAAAATACTAAACAGTGCTTGGACTGGAGGACAGATTCGGGCTTCTTTGTTGTTGCAATAATTTGGACTTGCAAATGGCCTTTTTAGATCTTGGGTTCTATAGGAAAGTTGTAGGCCTATGTCTTACCTTTCCATCCATATAAAGTAGACCTAAATCTGAGATCTATAGCTCTAGATATGACCCAATTACTGAACAGTGTTATGGTTTGGATTGCACCGACATCTCTTTTCTAAGTTTGATCATCTCTTTGCCTTTGCAATTGAAGTTCTTAAAGTCATCAATCAATCCTTTCATTTATGTGATAGGCCTGCATTTAAAATGGATATTTACCACAAATTAAAGGTATCTTATATTATTAGATAGATTATTATAAAATGTACTTTAGTTAAGGAGTTATTGATATTTTAAGTGCAAAATGATGATATAAAACCATGATAAAAATGCACTTTTGAGTACTAATCATCAACCTAGTTAATTTTGTAACCTGAGTCACATATTTTTTTATCTTTTAAAACACGACTGCAATAGTTGAATATTATTTTTTCTGAAAAACAAAATAATTTGGCCCTATAGCAAAGCACATACACCAATTATAGTTAACTTCCACTAAAAGAACATGACTTTTCACTATATAAATGAACAATAAAATGTTAAGCATGTTTCAACTTGGTCCTCAAGACTTTTTAGGCATTTTTTAAATAAAATTTAAACTTATTTTGTCTTTCAATTTCATCCTCCAACATTAGGCTTATGAGATAATGGATTTTATAATTTATTTTAATTTACTTTCTATGAAGTTATCTTGATCTCATGACCTAGGTCACGAGTTTTACAAGTCAGCCGTGTTGACTAATATTATTGTTTTTTATTATTTTTAATTAATTTTTGTTTTCAACTTCATCATTCAAAGTTGTGTTGATTGAGAATTTATTTTTTATTTGATTTCTATAGAGTTATTATAATCTCATGACCTAGATTGTGAGTTTTGCAAGTTAGCAATGTTGACTTAGGTTTTTTATTCATTTTAAATTGAATAATTTTATTTTAATTTCATCATTTAATATTAGGTTAATTGAGAATCTAACTTTTTATTTTTATTTTATTTTCTTTTTGTGGAATGTTTTGGTCTCCATACCATGATTTGACAAGTTAACCGAGTTGACTTGGGTTATTTTTTTTATCTTTTTTATTATTTTTGTTCTATTTAATCCTTCAATCTTGGGTTGATTGGAGATTGATCATTTTATTTGTTTTCTATAAGGTTATTATAGGTTAAGCTAGTTGACTAAGGTTATTTTTGTCCTCTTTTAGTTTTTTTTAATATCATCTTTTAATATTGGGTTGGTTGGGAATTGGACTTCATAATTTATTTTTATTTATTTTATATAAGGTTATCTTAGTTTCATAATGTGAGTCACGGGTTTGGTTGGTTGACTCAGGAGTTTTTTTATATCTTTTTTTAATTAATCTTTTAATTTCATCCTTAACATTGAGTTGATTGAGAATTGAGATTTATAATTTATTTTAATTTTTTTCTATGGCATTATCCTGATCTTATGACCCATGTTTGATAGGTTAATTCCAGTTGACTTGACTTATTATTTTAGTTGAGTTTTGTTTTTAATTTTATCTTTCAATATTAGATTGATTAAGAATTGGGTTTATTTTTTTTTTATTTGCTTTCTATAGGATTTGGAAAGTTAATCTAAGTTGATCTAAGTATCGATGCAATTTGTTTTCCTTTCAATATTTAAAAGAGATGTCATCTTGATTCTTTTTAATTCAAACTATATTTTAATGGTCATTCGGGTTATCTTTAGATTTGCCAAGTCGATCAGGTCACATTAAATCAATATATGTATATAGTTAAAAAAAAATTTCTAAAAAAGACATTAACAACAATTGAATTTTTTTATGTTAGAAAAATTGATATGAATTGAAACATAGTGCAAACAATTATCTAATAAAATAAACTAAAATATTTGGAAAAAAAGGAATCAAACATGCTACTATGTGATTAGTACTTCAAAATATATTTTTACCAAGGTTTATATTATTATTTTGCACTTGATGTATCAATAACTTCTTAACTAAAGCATATTTTATAATAACATATCTAATAATAGAAGATACCTTTAATTTATAGTAAATATTCATCTTAAATGCAGGCCTATCATATAAATAAAAAGATTGATCGATAAGTTTAAGTACTGAAATTAAAAGGATAAAAAAAGAGCCAAATTTAGAAAAGAGATGTTGGTTTAGTCCAAACTAGAACACTATTTGGTCATTGGATCATATCTAGAGCTGTAGATCTTGGATTTAGGTCTACTCTATATGGATGAAAAACGAAGACATAGGCTTAAAACTTTCATGGGAGTCCAAGATTTAAAAAAGTTGTTTTCAAGTTCAAATTATAGCAACAATGGAGAAGTCTGAATCTATCTTGCAACCCAGACATTGTTCACTGTTCAGTCTATATTTTAAGTTTTAAAAGTCTAAATAACCTTAATTTCTTTTATTGGAAAGCTAAGACAATTTTTTGAAACTTTTATGGGGACAATCTATTCAAATTTTGATGTTAGCAATGATGTTTTGTTCAGACAAGAAGATAAGGATCGTCACCAAGTCAAGATGTAGCCACCCATTCAATAATTAGTCATCAAATCAATAGTTTGAAATTTTGGCCTATAAAAGGAGGCATTTTCCATGCATTTAGGCATCTTGGTTCTTAGATCAAAATCATGCTCTTGCTTTCTCTCTTTATATTTTTGTAATGCTTAAGTTCTGCTTTAATTAATATCTTGTTTATGCTTTTCCTTTCCTTTACTTAGTTAACTTATATCTTATTTATGTTTTTATCTTGTTTATTTATGTTTCTCTCTTTCATTATGTTTAGTTAAGTTTATTATGTCAAGGTGAAAAGGTTACACTAATGGTGTAAAAACAAGTATGGTGTAAACTCAACATAGACTTTAATGTTTAATACTAATATGTTTTGTATTTGTTATATCGTTCACTTTTAATATTTTTCTTGTTAAATGGTTAATCTAGATTTATGTTGTATAACCCTTGGTACAACAAATACTTGGCACTTTCATAGCTCAAACCATATGGTATAACAATACCCATGCTATAAAAAGAACTTGATTTATTATTAACATAAATTATAATCATGAATACTTGACAATATTTATAAGTATTAGCATTATTTGAATAAGATAACTAATGTAATCATGTTAATAATTTATAATTTGATTGAAATCTTTATTGTGTGTAGTTTCCAGTTGAGTAATGAAAAGAATTTATATTATACTTGTTTGAAATACCATTAGTGGATCCTTTAACCTTACATTTGTTTTTATCATTGTTTAATCCTCATATTGATCTTCCATCTCAAAGTTCTCATCAACTTATTATTATTATTATTGTTGTTGTTGTTATTGTTGTTGTTGTATTATTGTTATTTATAATTTATATAGTTAACCTTCCTGTGGTTTGACTCTAGTCTTACCAAGTTATTTATTACTTCGACACTGCTGCACTAAGGAGAAGACATCAATTTTTTGGTTATGTCAAGTTTTTGGTGCTATTACCGGGGAGGTAAATTCTTGTATAAATTATAATATTTATTTTATTTTCTTTTTTTACTATTTATTTTTTCTAACTTTTTTTTCTTTTTTTTTCTTTTGTTTATTTTTCTTTTTTATCTTTCTTTTATTCTCTTCCTCCATGTGCACAAGAGTTTGGTCATATATATTAAGTGGTAGACTTATAAATTAAGTGGTAGACTTTGTAAGGTATTCTCATTATTTTATAAAATATAGCTGAACAAGATAACCAGTCGTTTCATAAAGAGAATAATGAGAATTATCGTGTTAGAACAATTAAAGATCACATGAATCCTATAAGAACAAGTGCACCCTCCTACATTGTTTTCCCTCCTAATACATCTCATTTTAATTTTAAGCCATACATTATTCAACTTTTACCTTCTTTTCATGGCTTAGATTTAGAAAATCCATACTTGCATTTAAGAGAATTTGAGGAGGTCTGCAACACCTATAAGGATTCAAATTGTAGCATAAACACCATTAGATTAATGCTTTTTTTCTTTTTTTTTATTAAAAGATAAAGTTAAAACATGGCTGCAAAATTTGAGATTAGAATCCATTCATGATTGGGATGAAATGCAATAATAATTTTTAAAGAAGTTTTTTTTGATCTCATATAATAAAGTCTTTCAAAAAACAAATCATCACTTTCACTTAAAAAACAGGAGAAACATTTTACCAATGTTGGAATAGGTATTGAGACTTGCTTAATACTTGCTCTCATCATGGTTTTGAAATATGGAGATTGATTTCATATTTTTATAAAGGGTTAACACCAAAAGATAGGCAAATGGTTGAATTGATATGCAATGAAACTTTTAAACATAAAGACCATAATGAAGCAATGAAGTACCCAAACTTGCTAGTTGAAGATGCATAAAATTAGGACACTACAGGCTCTTATAAGGCATTAAGTAAAAACTTAACCTCATACATCTAGTGGAGGAATATTTAACCTTAGGGAAGATCATGACCTTCAAGCCAGGTTTGCATATTTAGCTAGAAAAGTCAAAGCACTAGAATTTAAAAAGAGTGGTCAGTTAAAATATGTTCAAGACATTGTGTATCAAATCTGTAAAACCAATGAACATTCAACCAATAACTATCCAACTTTGCCTTCTTTTGAGGAATGCCTCCATGAATAAACCTATACTTTAAATAGTTTTTAAAGGCCCAATCATAATCCATACTCGCAAACATACAGTCCTGATTAGAGAAATCATCCAAATTTCAGTTGGAAGAGTGAGAACAATGATGCATAAACTTCATAGCCACCATTTCAAGCACACCATTATTTTCAAAATTCCTACAAATATGCACCTCTTTATGCTCCCCCTCCATAACAAATCTTGAGGAAACATTACATGCATTTATTAAAAAGCAAGAGACAATCAATACTCAAATAGCTCAAACCGTGGTAGATCTAAAAGATGCTTTTGCAAAGTTCACATATGCTTTTAGTTTCCAAGAGAAAGGTAAGTTTTCATATCAACCACAACAAAATTCCAAGGGGTAATAAAATGCAAATGTAAGTACTTCCAGAAGCCAATACATGAGTCAAGTTAAATTAGTTATCACTCTTCGTAATGGTAATGTTATTAAAAAATTCACTCTTAAACCTTATAAGAAAGATAATGAGTCAATCTCTGAGGGTAAGGAAGGGGTTGAATTTGAACATTGTAAAGAGAAGATTGATTCCCCGCCAACACTTCCATTTCCTCATACCATGACCAAACAAAGGAAAGTCAATCATAACTCTAAAATCTTTGAAACTTTCAAACAAGTAATGATCAATATACTTCTGCTAGATGTTATTAAACAGGTACCTTCTTGCTAAATTTTTAAAAGATTTGTGCATAATGAAGAAAAAACTAAATGTGAAAAAGAAAGCTCTTTTAGTCGAACAAGTGTTATTTTTTAGAATAATAATGCTTTGAAATATAAAGACCCTAGTTGTTTTACAAATTCTTACTTTATTAGAGAACATAAAATTAAAAGAGCTTTACTTGATCGTAGAGCTAGTGTGAATGTACTTGCATATTCAGTTTTTAGTGTCTAAATCTAGGTGAGTTAAAACCAACTTTTGTAACTCTTTTACTTGTTGATAGATCTATAAAAGTACCTAGAGGAATAATTAAAGATGTGTTAGTACAAGTTGATAAATTCATTTATCCTGTGGATTTTATTATCTTGGACACATAATCTGTTGAAGCATGTAATTCATTCCCTATTATTTCAAGACATCTGTTTCTTACAACTTCTAATGCATTAATTAATTGTAGGAATAAACTGATGAAACTATCATTTGAGAATATTACATTAGAGATAAATATTTTCAACATTTGTAAGCAACCTAGAGATGATAATGATTTACAAGAATTAGTTTATGATCAATTTCAATTTACTTTGAATAAAATTGAGTTTGATGAATTTGAAGATTTGCAAATGATTTATTCTCTGGAAGAGATCATAGAAAAAAAAGGCACAAAAAATATTGATATAGATCATTTGTCAAGATTGACAATAGATTCGACATTTGACATTACACCAATCAATGATTATATTCCTAATGAATCCTTACTTTCTCTTAGTTCAATGCCTTGGTTTGCTAAAAATATCAATTTTCTTGCGTTTGGATTTTTTCCAGCTCACTAGAGTACCGAAGACAAAAGAAAGTTTTAAGTGACATGCAAAACTTTTATTGGAATGACCCTTACTTATTTAAATATTATCCTAATCAATTATTTCAAAGATGTATTTTTGATAATAAGGTTAATGTCATTGAATTTTATCATTCTGAGGCATGTGAGAGTCATTTCTCATCAAATAAAAAGACTATAAAAATCTTATAATGTGAATTTTATTACCCCACCATGTTCAAAGACACACATGTGTTCTACAAAGCTTATGAAAATTGTCAAAAGTTAGGATTTATTTCAAAATATAAGGAATCTTTAGATAATCTTCTATTGATTTTTGAGACAAATCCTGGTGGAGAAGTGCATTTTGCATTTATACATTTCATGACTTACGACCACTATTCCATAAAGAACATGTTTTATACAGTCTTGAGAATTTGACTAAAAAAGACCTTATTTGCTAATTTTTAAAAAAACTAGATGGAAAGCCTATCCTTAACTTATAGAAGATGTTTAAGCCATTTTTTGAATGTAAAACCAAGGGAAGATGTGAGCCATAATCACAACTATCTATATACATATGCTTCTTGAATGTAAAACCAAGGGAAGATGTAAGCCACAATCACAACTACCTATATATACATATGCTTCTTGAATATAAAACCAAAGAAAGATGTAAGCCACAATTATAACTACCTATATATTTCTACTTAACCCATACATTTAACAGATATAGAAGTGTGTAGAAATGACAAGTTTCTCAAGTCATCATATAAAAAATATTTATATTTTCAATGGATCTAGTCTTGGTAAGGAAATAGAGTTTTTAGAATCAGCAAATCATCTTAGTTAAGTACTCGCTAAGAGAAGATTCATTTAGTTTATGAGGGGGCAGCCTTGGGTTAATAAAGAGTATGTCAATAGTTGTATTTTTAGGAGGTAGTTAAGTTTTGGGGTTATCCCTAAAGCTTTAGCAAAAGGGGATATCATTGGAAAAATAATTGGAGAAGAACTACAAGTCTCCACAATGTCTGATCAAATGAATGCAATGTTTAACCATGTTGATGCCTTCATTGCCTTACTAGGTGGTCTGGCCATATTGAAAGAGATATTTTATATTTCCTCTTAAACTCAACTTCACATTCACTTTAAATCCATAAGTTTGTTCAATGTTAATGGTTTTTATGATAAGTTATTGTCTTTTCTTGATCATGCTATGGAACAAGAATTTTTAACATCTTTAGCATAACAAATCATAATTTCTACTTTTACTATTGGATAATTGATTGACTAACTACAATCTTTTATTCCTATAATTAATCCCTCTATGAGTCGCATAAATTGGTCAATTAAGAATAGTCGTGAAAAGCTTAAATTGAATTTGAGCTTTTGTTTGTGAATCCTTGTGTCTTTTGGTTTTATTAATAGCATATTATTTTGTTTTGTTATTTCTTATATTTGTTTAAGTCTGTTTCAGGTTTGTCAGTGTTCGTTGTTTCAAGTGATGTCTTTTATACTCTATCTTTCTATCTTAGAACATTAAGGATAATATCTCATTTTGGTTAGAAGGTAAGGGTAGTAGTTGATATTAAAAAATAATTTAACTAACTGTGTTTTCTATCTTATAAACTATTTGCAAAACTATTGTTATAGGATAGTAGAGTAAAAGAGTTCTTTTGTTAAAGTGACTGTTAAGATACATCTTAGTAAACATTCTTAACAGGGTTTATTAGAATACTTCTTGAAATATTCAAGTTTATAAACTCTCGCACTATTATCACTTAATTTTGCTCATATACTTATTTAACAAGGATTTTTAAATCTTTATTTTCACATGCACACTTTAACATATGATTGTGGGTTGCACTATAGATTGTTACATTATTTATATTCTTTTGTTAAAGGTAACAATTAAAGAAAAGGGATAGTATATAATTTGCAAAAACAAAAAAAAATAATGATACTAAAGACATAGATAAGTTTGGTTTTGTAACCTCCCTAACTTGAGCAATTAAGCCCATATGGGTGTTTTTTTAACACCTAATACCCTAACGTCAACTAACTTGGGAGTTATTGGCCTAATGCTTGTTACATGGGTGAGGAGAAAAGCGTAAGAGAATCAAACATTGCATTATCTACGTATCAGTATCTGCAACCCGAGTTACTAAGCTCGTAAGGGTGTCTTAACACCTAATACCCTAAGACCAACTGGTTTGAAAGTCATTAGTCGAGAGCTTATTATATAGGTTAAAGATGCATTATATTTTAAGTTATATGTATATATATTTAAAAAAGAAGAAGATAAAGATAATAATTCCAACCTAAGGAAGTTAACCTTAAACATTAGAACAAAAATTTTGTTTTCTTCCAAGTAAAACTCTATAATTATATGTTGATATATTAAGCATAAAAGAAAAGTTTTTTAATATCTTGTTTAAGAAGTATGAAGCAGATATATAAATTTAATGAGAGTTTGTTTACTTGGATAAATTAATGGAAGTTAAATGATGAATGTCTTGTTTTGTGGAACTTCCAAATTGTTTTTGTATTTTAACACGTTGATTAATTACTAGGGACTAGAAACTATACATGCAAATTCATATGTACTATGGATTGTTTTTTTTATCATTCAACTTTATTTATTTACAATCACATTCTTTCAAGTTTTATTATCATTGTTTCATCGATTAATAATTTGTTTTCCTTTTACATGTTATTAAATATGTGAGGTAAGCGGAATCATCCAATGTCGAATTAAAAATTGAATTTTCAAAAAAGAATCTTAGATTGTAGTAAAAAAATCCAAATAACAAGGGAAAAAAACAACATCCAACGTTGAAAAGGCATGAAAAACCTGAGTTTAGTTTAAAAAGTTTGAGTTTATGTATTTATTTGGTCCTTTAAGTTTTATGATTTTACATTTCAATACCTATGTGTTTAAGAGATGAGAGAAAAAATTCTCAAGAAATATTTAGTAAAGAAAAGTGCTCAAATGACTACATTTCAACCACTAAAGGACAAATCTTGGTATCAATGGGTTTATCTTTATAAGATAAGTTCAATGGAGATGGTAATGTCCTTTAACGATGTTAGAAAAGGTAGATCATAGTCCATCAATTTTTTTATTCATGTAATTTTTATTTTCTTAGAATAATTGAAAGGTGTTTTGGAGTTGTAAATAAGTTTATTAAGGTTCCTAAAATGTCTTTGAGGTTTAAAACTCGTTAGTGATTGAAAAAATATTAAGTAGAGGTCAAATAAACTATTACATTTAAGTACATGTTGTTCATTAGAAGAAAAACAACTAGAGCAAATGAAGTGTCATTCTCTCATAAAAAAATTAATCAATACATGCAAACCTTGCTTACTATGCCTACCCATACCTACTTTGTTTTAACTTTTCATTAATTTTTATTCAAAATTTTAATTAATACTCTCTTTTACTTTTTGCTACTATATATAGGCTGCAGGTCTATGGAAAAGATAGGAAACTAGTTGAAAAGTCATATATATATATGTTATTTTTTTAAAATAGAAAAAAAGGAACCCTGTAATCCTCACCCAAACTCTTTCAAAATTTCTCAAAATCAATTATAATTTTAAGTTGTTTATTAAAGATTAAAGTGATTTAGCATCTAGGAAATGCCTAAGAGAGGTTGAATGGTGCAATAAAAGGGCTAATGATCTAACCTCTTATCAAGATGATAATATACAATGATTTCTTAGCTTTGTTTTCTAATAAATCAATTGCTATGTATAAAAAAAAGTTTAAGAATTGATTTTTATGTCTTTAAGATTCATTCTATATTTGAGGAAATGGGTTGGAGCACATTGCTTAAAATAAAACAAACCTACCTATCCTAAACTTATTGAAATGTTTCTTGCTGGTATGAGGATTAGTGTTAAACCAAGGATAACTAGTAGTTTTCAAGATAAACAAATTGTATTTGATTGTCAAACACTTGTTGATATATTAGGTACTAGCAATGAAGGACCTAAAGTGTTTAAAATGAAAATAATACCTATTATTAAAGGATTTATATGTAATAAAGCAGCAGCATTGCATGCTGGTAGGTATGACTTTGATTTACAATTTAAAATTAAAAGTCAAGACTTGCTTTTATGACCTATGACACTTCATAGAATCATTGCACATAATATTTTACAAAAGAAAGAGCATTACGATGAGGTTGTATAATTAGACGTTGTCAAATTAATCTTTCATACATAATAATAAGGAATATGATCATGGCTTATAATTAAAAGTAGAAATCTCTACCACATGGTCAAGCCTTAACCTTTATATGTGAAAAGTTTGAGATTTTGTAAATGGGTATGGATAAGACACTGTATTTCAAATTGATAGAGATAGATAATAAGATCCTTGTCAAAATTGAATATATATTGAATGACGATGGTGCTTAGGTTTATAAGGATTAAATTAGAGCACATGTTGAAAAGCATGATAAGAAAGAAAACAAAATGTCAATAATGATGATGAAATTATAGCAATGTTTGAAAAACCATCGCCTACTTCCTCACTTGAAGAGGCTTTAACTAGTACTTTGATATCTAAAATGGAGAATTGCTTAACATAGCTTGAGACAGATGAGTGTTGTATTTAAGAGACACCATCACATATGCAAGCTACATAAAAGGATATGACTAGTGACTTGACACAAATTAAAAACATAAATGGTAATTTTCTCTCTTGCTATCCATCACCCTAGATCTTGTATTAGAGCATCTGCATTTGCATTTCATGATGTTTATTTTTATGTTTTATCTGTTTTAAATGTAATGAATAATGTATTTTAGAGATTATACAATTAGTATAATTTATGATAATAAAATGCATTTTGTATTTATTTAACTCTCTATTTTATGAATTTTTTTATTGATAGGAAAGAAGGAGAGAAATGTAACTTGCATGTGCACATTCCATTGCAAAAAAGAGAAGAAATGTGCTTGATAGTATATTCATACATTTAGGGAAAGATATTTTATTTTTCTTAAATGCATATGTTATTACATTTCTTAGATTGTGTTAAATTGTTAAAGTTTCTTATATATTGTTTTGCAAAAAGGGATATACTTTTATATATAAGTTATCTATTTATTGTCATCATTAAAAAAAAGAGAGATTTTTTATATTTAGTGTCACACATTCATGTTTTTATATATTTCAATGACAATAATAAAATGAAAAATAGACTAATAATACGCTTGTTTAAGAATAAATCTTAAATATGTTTTATTTGAAAAACATATTAACAAGCATGATGGATTATGTGACAAAATCAATCAAGAAGTCTAAGAAGAAAGCAAAGTGAAGACTTATATTAAATGTTCATTTTAGTTCTCAATGTAAATTTTTATATCTTATTTGATAGCATACTTAAAATGAACTTATACACTTCTCTTTATATGCATAAAGGATTGATTAATAATTTGATAAAATCTAAGACAAGCAATTTTAAGAAATCATCAAGGTTAAACAATTAATTCTAGTATTCTATAAGAACTAATCGACTATTTATTCATCACATATGAATATCTAAGAATTTTACAGGAATTAATGAATTGATAGGCTAGACTAATCTGAACTAGTCAAACATTTTAGATGTTAGTGGGATAGTAATAATAATAAATAGATTAGTTTTTCTTAATAACATTTATATAGCTTGTCTAATTGCAAGATTAGCAATAGATTTTGAACATCTACAAGTTATTCTAAAAGCAATAACACTAAATCATCAATCATTTATCATACTCTAATTTGTGCTATTAATCTTTCATAATCTAGCATAAAAGTATTCAATCTCATTCTCCTTACACTTAAATACCTTGGAATCATATAGACTATATCTTGTGAGATATAGAGATATTAAAACTTCATTTGTATAATTTATTCCATTAAAAGAGTTATTTGTGATAACAAAATCACCTTTATAAACCTTTAAGCATTAAGCAAAAACTCTTAGTATTTGAGATATCTCATGATGGAAAAAAAAATCTTGAACATGACATATCTTCAAATAGGAAAGATCTTAAAAAGAAAATATCTTTAAGAAATGTAAAAATCTTGGTATGGATTTATCAAGTGACTATTATACTCTTAAACTTGGATTAACAAATTAATGCAATACTCAAGTATAGATTATTACTTAAGATATGGATATAGGCTTGTCAAAAATAAGTTAGCAAATTCTTTTCATTATCTCTTACTTTCTCTTACTTTGAGTACTTTAATTATACTATTAGTTATTGTACTTGAAGTAATTTGCATTATCTATATAGTTTTATGATACACCTAATTCATCCCTCCTCTTAAGTGTTAAGTTGTCTTAATCCTTGAACAATAATTTTATTGTGCTCACTATAGCATCAAAGATAGTGAACTCTAGATGACATCGTTTCTTCAACAATGCATTATCAAAATTTATTGGTATACAATTTTATCATCTCAAAGTTATGTTAACATCATTTAATGTGTTTGAATTTGCTTTATTTTGCATGAACTTGTGTAAGAAAATGGTTTGCAAAAA
>SRLM01001939.1:0-40416 GCA_015708895.1 Populus ilicifolia | reverse complement strand
CTCCTGCACTTGGGAGAAGACATCATTCTCTTTGTCGTGTCATAAGACATATGCCTACCACTTTCATATGGAGTCTAAGATTTGAAAAGGCCATTTTCAGGTCTAAATTGTAGGAACAACAAAGAAGCCTGAATCCGTCCTCCAGCCCGAGCACTGTTTAGTATTTTGGCCATATCTGGAGTTTTAAAAGTCCAAATGAGCTGAAGTTTTTACACAAGATAGCTGAGATAATTGCTTACAACTTTTATGTAAGTAGCTCCATTTTTTGAAGTTATCAATGACGTTTTGGGCAGACAAGAGAAGATAAGGATTGTCACCAAGTCAAGAGTTGACTACCCACTTATCAATTAGTCATCAAATCAATAGTTCCTAATTTTGGCCTATAAAAGTAGGCATTTGCCATGAATTTAGGCATCTTGGTGCCCAGATCAAGATCATGCTCTTGTTTTCTCTCTTTGTATTCGTTGTAATGCTTATGTTTTGTTTTCATTAATATCAAGTTTATGCCTTTCATTTCCTTTCATTTACTTAGTTAACTTTTATCTTATTTATGTTCTTATTTTGTTTATCTATTTTTCTTTCTTTTGTTATGTCTAGCTAAGTTAATTATGTCAAGGTGAAAAGGTTACACTAATGGCATAAGAATAAGTATGGTATAAACATAATACGGACTTTAATGTTTCATACTAACATGTTTTATATTTGTTATCTTGTTCACTCTTTAATACTTTGCTTGTTAAATGACTAATCTTGATTTACGTTGTATAACAATTGGTACAACAAATGTTTGGCACTTTCATAGCCTATAATGTATGGTATAACCGATACCTGAGATATGAAAGGAACTTGATTTGTTGTTAACATAAGTTATAATCATGAATGCTTAATAAAATTTACAAGTATTAGTACTAATTGAATAAGATGACTAATGTAATCATGATAACAATCTATAATATGATTGAAACCTTCTTTCTGTGTGGTTTCCAATTGAACAATAAGAGATACTTCTTTGACATACCATTAGTGGATCCTCTAACCTTGACATTTTTTATTATCATTGTTTAATCCTTACTTTAATATTTCATCTAAAAGTTCTCATCTTCGTCTTTGTCTTTATTGTTGTTGTTGTTGTTATTATTATTATTATTATTATTACTACTACTACTACTATTATTATTATTATTATTATTATTATTATTATTATTATTATTATTANTATTATTATTATTATAGTTATTACTATTATTGTTGTTATTGTTGTTATTGTCATTGTTGTTGTTGTTGTATTATTGTTGTTTATAATTTGTACAATAACCTCTGTGTGGTTCGACCCCGGTCTTGTCGGGTTATTTATTACTTTGACACTGCTGCCCTTGGGAGAAGACATTAATCTTTTCATTGTCATCGAACCACATGGAGGTTAATTGGACAAATTATAAACAACAACAATAGTAATAATAACAACAACAATAACAATAACAACAACAACAATAATAGTAGTACTAATAATACTAATAATAATACTAGTAATATTAGTAATAGTAGTAGTAGTAGTAATAATAATAATAATAAAACAATAATAATAAAGAAGAAGAAGAAGAAGAAGAAAAATTGATGAGAACTTTTAGATGGAAAGTTAAAGTAACAATTAAACAATGATAACAAATAATGTCAAGGTTAGAGGATCCACTAATGGTATGTCAAACAAGTGTAGTATAAACTCTTATTATTCAATTGGAAACCACACAGAAAGGAGGTTCCAATCATAGTATAGATTGTTAACATTATTACATTAGTCATCTTATTCAATTAATGCTAATACCTGTAAATTTCATCAAGCATTCATGATTATAACTTATGTTAACAACAAATCAAGTTTCTTTCATAGCTCAGGTGTTGGTTATACCATACAGTATGGGCTATGAAAATGCCAAGCATTTGTTGTACCAAGTGTTATACAACATAAATCAAGATTAGTCATTTAACAAGCAAAGTATTAAAGGGTGAACAAGATAACAAATATAAAACATGTTAGTATCAAACATTAAAGTCCATATCAAGTTTATACTATACTTATTCTTACACCATTAGTGTAACCTTTTCACCTTAACATAATAAACTTAGTTAGACATAATGAAATATAGAAAAATAGATAAACAAAATATGAACATAAATAAGATAAAAGTTAACAAAGCAAAGGAAAGAAAAGAAAGGCATAAACTTGATATTAATGAAAGCAAAGCATAAGCAAGACAAAAAATACAAAGAGAGAAAACAAAAGCATGATCTT
Organism: Populus ilicifolia; assembly: GCA_015708895.1. Classification (NCBI taxonomy): domain Eukaryota; kingdom Viridiplantae; phylum Streptophyta; class Magnoliopsida; order Malpighiales; family Salicaceae; genus Populus; species Populus ilicifolia. The sequence continues at coordinate 38,126 of SRLM01001939.1, read as the reverse complement.
GATTTGGACATCAAGATACCTAAATGCATGACAAATGCCTCCTTTTATAGGCTAAAATTAGAAACTATTGATTTGATGACTATTTGATGAGTAGGTGACGAACTCTTGACTTAGTGATAATCCTTATCTTGAAAGTATAAAAGTTGTAGGAAATTTTCTCAGCTTTCTTATGTAAAAAATTCAGCTCTTTTGACTTTACTCTAGATGTGGCCAAAATACGGAACAGTGCTCAGTATAGAGGACAAATTTGGGCTTCTTTGTTATTGCAACAATTTGGACTTTAAAATGGCCTTTTTAGATCTTGGGCTCCATATGAAAGTTGTAGGCCTATGTCTTACCTTTCTATCCATATAAAGTAGACCTATATCTGAGATCTATAGCTTCAAATATGACCCAATTACCAAATAGTATTCTGGTTTGGATTGCACCGACATCTCTTTTCTAAGTTTGGCCATCTCTTTATCCTTTCAATTTCAGTTCTTAAATTCATCAATCAATCCTTTCATTTATGTGATAGACCTGCATTTAAAATGAACATTTACCACAAATTAAAGGTATCTTATATTATTAGATATATTATTATAAAACATGTTTTATTTAAGGAGTTATTGATACTTCAAGTGTAAAATGATGATATAAAACCTTGATAAAAATGCACTTTTAAGTACTAATCATCAAACAATCATTAAATGAATCGCCAAAAACAAAAAAATCATCTATGAAAATCTTAAGAAAATGTTCAACCATATCGCTTAATATACTAAGTATGCATCTTTGAAATGTGGCTGGTGCATCACATAAGCCAAAAGGCATCCTGTGATATGCAAACATACCAAATGGACATGTGAAAGTAGTCTTCTCTTAATCTTCCAATGCAATTTCAATTTGGTTGTAACCCAAATAACCATCTAGAAAACAATAAAATTCATGACCTGCAACTCTTTCTAGGATTTGATCCATGAAAGGTAAAGGAAAATGATCTTTTCTAGTCATTGAATTAAGTTTCCTATAATCAATGCACATACGCCAACCAGTAACAGTTCTAGTGGGAATTAACTCATTGTTTTTATTTGTTATCATAGTGACTCCAGACTTCTTGAGTATAACTTGGGTAGGACTTACCCATTTGCTGTCAGAAATAAGATAAATAATTTCATTATCTAGAAGCTTAATGACTTCATTTTTCACTACTTCTTTCATATTAGGATTTAGCCTTCGTTGCATTTCTCTAGAGGGTTTAACATTTTCCTCCAAATAAATTTTGTGTATAAAACAAAGGACTAATTCCTTTTATGTCAGCTATGGTCCATCCTAATGTATTTTTGTGCATTTTCAGAGTTTGTAATAACTTACCTTCTTGATGTGCATTAAGTTTGGAAGAGATTGTTACCGAAAAAGTTTCATTTTCTTCCAAAACTGAGTATTTGAGATTAGATGGCAAAGACTTCAAATTAGATTTGGGTGGTTGAACACTTGAAGCTATAAACGTAATTGATCGTGGTGGAAATTTCTCAATTTGCGGCCTCTAATTACTTGTATTTGATTCTTTCTGAAAATAAATCATACGCAAATCATCAGTTTCATCAATCTCAATTTCACTGGAAGTAGTTAGAAATTCATCATTATTTAATTTTTCAATAAATTCCAGTTCCTGTAAATCATTATCATCTCTAGATGCTTGTAAATTTTAAAAATATTCATCTCTAATATCATGTTTCCAAATGATAGCTTTATTAGTCCATTCCTACAATTAATCAATGCGTTAGAAGTTGTAAGAAATGGACGTCCTAAAATAACAGGAAATGAATTACATACTTCAACAGGTTGTGTGTCCAAGACAATAAAACCCACAGGATAAATGAATTTATTGACTTGTACTAACACATCTTTAACTATTCCTCTAGGCACTTTTACAGATCTATCAGCAAGTAAAAGAGTTATAAAAGTTGGTTTTAACTCACCTAGATGGAAACTTTGAAAAAATAAATATGGAAGTAAATTCACACTAGTACCAAGATCAAGTAAGACTCTTTCAATTTTATGCTCTCCAATAAAGCAAGAAATTATAGGACAACCAGGGTCTTTATATTTCAAAGCATTACTGTTCTGAAGAATAACACTTACTTGTTTAGCTACAAAGGCTTTATTTTTCACATTCAGTTTCCTCTAGTGCATAGAGGAAACTGAATGTGAAAAAGAAAGCCTTTCCTAAAGGAAACTGAATATAAAAAAGAAAGTCTTTCTAGCAGAAACAAGTAAGTACTATTCTTCAGAACAGTAATGCTTTAAAATATAAAGACCTTAGTTGTCCTATAATTTCTTGCTTTATTGGAGAGTATAAAATTGAAAGAGCCTTACTTGATCTTGGTGCTAGTGTGAATTTACTTCCATATTTAGTTTTTCAACGTCTTAATCTAGGTGAGTTAAAACCAACTTTTATAACTCTTTTACTTGCCGATAGATCTATAAAAGTACCTAGAGGAATAATTGAAGATGTGTTAGTACAAGTCGATAAATTCATTTATCTTGTGGCTTTTACTATCTTGGACACACAACTTGTTGAAATATGTAATTCATTTCCTGTTATTTTAGGATGTCCATTTCTTGCAACTTCTAACGCATTGATTAATTGTAGGAATGGACTGATGAAGCTATCATTTGGAAACATGACATTGGAGATGAATGTTTTCAACATTTGCAAGCAACCTGGAGATGATAATGATTTATAAAAAGTAGATCATATTGATGAATTAGTTTATTACAAGAAGTAGATCATATTGATGAATTAGTTTATGATCAACTTGAATCTACTTTAACTAAAAATGAGTTGGATGAATCTGAAGATTTGCAAATAATTTATTTTGAGGAAGAAATCACGAATGAAAAATGCACAAAAAATGTTGATGCGGATCTTTTGTCAACAGTGACAATAGATTCAACATTTGACATCACATTAATTGATGATTACTTTCCTAACGAATGCTTACCTTCTCTTAGTCCAATGCTTTGGTATGATAAAAATATTAATTTTCTTGCTTTAGTAGATTTGCCAGCTGATTGGAGTACCCAAGACAAAGAAAAGTTTTTGAACGAAGTGAAGAATTTTTATTATGATGACCCTAACTTATTCAAATATTATCCCGATCAAATAGTTCAAAGATTCATTCCCGACAATGAGGTAAGTAGTGCCATTAAACTTTGTCATTCTGAAGCATGTGGAAGTTATTTCGCATTAAAAAAAACAGTTGCAAAAATCTGTCAAAATAGATTTTTTGGCCCATCATGTTCAAGGACACACATGCATTCTGCAAAACTTGTGAAAATTGTCAAAAAGTTGATACTAGTCAAAATGTTTTGTTTTATAATTCTCAATATGCATTCCCTAGAAAGCTAAGATCAATATGGAGCAATCCTTATAGAGCCTGTGATATTAAGAATTCAATGAATAACAATGTTTTTAAGGAAAATGGACATCGTTTAAAAGCTTACTTAGATAATTTTCCTAGTAAAAATGAATCAATTGGTTTGAATGATCTTGTAGAAAAAGGTTGATTATTTTGTTTTTCTCACATTGTTTTTGTGTTTCTTTTTAAGTGATTTTTGCTAGTTTCTCTCATCCCGGTCAAATGGCGGATAACGGTACTTCGTGACTTAAGTCGGTTCTTTTAGTTTCCCACAATAACTAATATCTGTATATATATTTCTACAATTCTATGAATCTTTCTTCCAATTCTCATTTGAAAATGGACACTAATCTTGCAAAATTAAAAAATTATTTTCCCGCTCTGCCTCAGAATGCGATTACAAAAATTTACCATGCTAGATGTGTAAGATTGAGATTGTTAATGAATCATAGAATTCCTGAAGATATTCGCTGGTTGATTGAAGCAAAAGTATGATTATCAGGTGAGTCCTCTAACTCCATTTCACACATGCCTGGAACAAGTAAAAGCACTTTTGCAAAGAAACGTCGTGCCAAACGACTGGAAGTTTGTCATCGATGTGCTCGATGGACTTGTAATACACAATGTCGTTCTTCAGGAATGGTATCTATAAACCGTGAAGATAAAATACAATTCATTAAGGATGGCCTGAGTAAGGAGTCTTTAGATAACCTTCTATTGACTCTTGAGACGCATCCTAGTGGAGATGTGCATCGTGCAATTCATGATTTATGCCCGCTATTTCATAAAGAACATGATCGACTTAGTCTTGGGAATCTGACTAAAAAAGACCCTGTTTGCCAGTTTTTAAGAAAACTGGATGGGAAGCCTATCCCCAACCCATAAAGGGCGTTTAAGTCGTTCTTGGACGTAAAACCAAGGGAAGATGTAAGCCACAATCATAACTACTTGTACATATACATGCTTTTTTTAAAAGTAAATAAATAAATAGAGAGAGAGAGTGTGTGTGTGAGACTCTAGCTGGCCTACATATAGGTGGTATGATTGCCTTTCTAATTTCTCATCTATAAAACCCTCTTTTCCTTTCTTTCATTTCTACTCAGCCCATATATTTAACAAATACCGAAGTGTGTAGAAATGGCAAGTTCCTCAAGTCATCATATAAGAAATATTTGTGTTTTCAGTGGATCTAGTCTTGAGAAAGAAAATGAGTTTTTAGAATCAGCAAATCATCCTGGTCACGTGCTAACTGAGAGAAAGATTCATTTAGTGTATGGGGAGGTAGTCTAGGGTTAATGGGAGGTGTGTCAATAGTTGTATTTTTAAGAGGTAGTTAAGTTTTGGGGGTCGTCCCCGAAGTTTTAGCACAAGGGGACATCATTGGAAAAACAATTAGAGAGCAACTTCATGTCTCTACAATGTCAGCTCGAATGAATGCAATGTTTAACCATGATGATGCCTTCATTGCTTTACCAGGTGGTCTAGGCACATTGGAAGAGATCTTTCATATTTCCATTTGGGCCCAACTGCACATTCACCATAAACCCATAGGTTTGTTAAATGTTAATGGTTATTATGATAAGTTGTTGTCTTTTCTTGATCACGCTATGGAACAGGAATTTCTAACATCTTTTACACCACAAATTATAATCTCTGCTGCTACTGCTGAACAATTGATTGACCAAATACAATCTTTCATTCATGTAATTGATCCTTCCATGAGTCGCATAAATTGGTCAATAAAAGAAAGCCGTAAAAAGCTTAGATTGGATTTGAGCCTCCATTTGTGAATCTTTGTGTATTTTGGTTTTATTATTGTGTTTTGTTGTTACTTATATTTTTTTCAGTGTGTTTCTGGTTTGTCAGTGTTCGTTATTTCAGGTGATATCTTCTATACTCTATCTATTTACCTTTGAACATTGAGGACAATGTCTTGTTTTAGTAAGGGGAAGAGGGTAGTAAAAAAAAACTAACTATGTTTTCTATTTCATAAAACATATGCAAAATGGTTGTTACTATGATGGTAGAGTAAGGAGAATGTTTTATGACTCTTGAGATGCATCTTAGTAATCATTTGTAACAAGGTTTATCATAATACTTCTTGAAATACTCAGATTTACAAACTCTTGGATTGTTATCACTTAAGTCTGCTCATACACTTATCTAACATGTATTCTTAAACCTTAATTTACACACACACACTTCAACATATGATTATGGGTTGCATATTGGATTATTACATTATTTATGTTCTTTTGTTAAAGGTGACAACTAAGGAAAATGGATAGTATATAATTAAAAAAAAAAGAGAAAAAGAAAAAAATGATAATAATAAAAATGTAGATAAGTTTGGTTTTGTAGCCTCCCTAACCTAACCAATTAAGCCCGAAGTGGTGTTTTAACACCTAATACCTTAAAATCAATTGACTTGAGAGTTATTAGCTCAATGCTTGTTACATGGGTTGAGGAGAAAAGTATAAAGGAATCAAATATTGCACTATCTACATATTAGTATGTGCGACCCGAGTTACAAAGCTCATAGGGGTGTCTTAACACCTAATGCCCTAAGACCAACTGGTCTGGGAGTCATTAGCCTAAAGCTCGTTACATGGGTTAAGATGCATGGTGTTTTAAATTATATGTATATATATTAAAAAGGAAAAAAAGAAAGAAAAGAAGACAAAAATAATAATCCCAACCCAAGGAAGTTAACCTTAAACATTAGAACACAAATTTTGTTTTTATTCAAGAAAAGCCCTATAATTATGTGTTGATACATTGAGCATAAAAGAAGTGTTTATGAATATCTTGTTAAGAGGTATTGAGTAGGTATATAAATTTAACAAGAGTTTGTTTATCTGGATAGAGTAATGGAAGTTAAATGATGAATACCTTGCTTTGTGGAGTTTGCAAATTGTTTTTCTATTTTAATGCTTTGATTACTAGGGACTAATAATAAGCTATTGATGGGGTGATTAGTACTCAAAAGTGCATTTTTATCATGGTTTTATATCATCATTTTGCACTTGAAGTATCAATAACTCCTTAACTAAAGTACATTTTATAATAATCTATCAAATAATATAAGATACCTTTAATTTGTGGTAAATATCCATTTTAAATACAGGCTTATCACATAAATGAAAGGATTGATTGATGACTTTAAGAACTTCAATTGCAAAGGCAAAAAGATGATTAAACTTTGAAAAGAGATGTCGGTGCAAGCCAAACCGGAACACTGTTCGGTAATTGGGTCATATCTGGAGCTATAGATCTCAAATTTACGTCTACTTTATATGCATGGAAAGGTAAATGATTGATACTTAAAAGTGTACTTTTATCAAGGTTTTATATCATGATTTTGCACTTGAAGTATCAACAATTCCTTAAATAAAGCATCTTTTATAATAATATATCTAATAATATAAGATACCTTTAATTTATGGTAAAAGTTCATTTTAAATGCAGGCCTATCACATAAATGAAAGGATTGATTGATGAATTTAAGAACTGAAATTGAAAGGATAAAGAGATGACCAAACTTAGAAAAGAGATGTTGGTACAATCCAGACCAGAACACTGTTTGGTAAATGGGTCATATCCAGAGCTATAGATCTTAGATTTAGGTCTACTTTATATGGATGAAAAGGTAAGACATAGGCCTACAACTTTCATAGGAGCCTAAGATCTAAAAAGGCCATTTTCAAGTCTAAATTATTACAACAACAAAGAAGCCCGAATCTGTCCTCCAGCCTGAGCATTGTTCAATATTTTACCCATATTTGGAGTTCTAGAAGTCGAAATGAGTTGAATTGTTTACATAAGAAAGCTGAGACAATTTCCTACAACTTTCATGTTTCAAGTGGCTCCAATTTTAACGTTATCAATGATGTTTTGGGTAGACAAGAGAAGATAAGGATTTTCACCAAGTTAAAAGTTGGGCACCCACTCATCAATTAGTCATCAAATCAATAGTTTTCAATTTTAGCCTATAAAAAGAGCATTTGTCATGTATTTAGGCATCTTGGTTTCCAGATCAAGATCATGCTCTTCCTTTATCTCTTTGTATTTTTTGTAATGTTTATGCTTTGCTTTTATTAATATCAATTTTATGCCTTTCAATTCCTTTCCTTTGCCTTGGTAACTCTTATCTTATTTATGTTTTTTTTTGTTTATCTATTTTTCTTTCTTTCATTATGTTTAGCTAAGTTTATTATGTCAAGGTGAAAAGGTTATACTAATGGTGTAAGAATAAGTATAGTGTAAACTTAATATGGACTTTAATGTTTGATACTAACATGTTTTATATTTGTTATCTTGTTCACTTTTTAATACTTTACTTGTTAAATGACTAATCTTGATTTATATTGTATAACACTTGGTACAACAAATACTTGGCACTTTGATAGCCCATATTATATGGTATAACCGACACCTCAGCTATGAAAGAAACTTGATTTGTTGTTAACGTAAGTTATAATCATGAATGCTTGACAAAATTTACAAGTATTAGCATTAATTGAATAAAATCACTAATGTAATCATGTTAACAATCTATAATCTGATTGGAACCTCCTTTATGAGTGGCTTCCAATTGAATAATAAAAGTTTATAATATACTTGTTTGACATACCATTAGTGGATTCTCTAACCTTGACATTGTTTGTTATTATTGTTTAATCCTTACATTAATTTTTCATCTCAAAGTACTCATCAACTTTTCTTCTTTTTTTTTATTATTGTTATTATTATTGTTATTATTACTACTACTGCTACTAGTAGTAGTATTATTAGTGGTACTATTATTATTCTTGTTGTTATTGTTACTATTTTTGTTGTTTATAATTTGTACAATTAATCTCCCTGTGGTTCGACCCCGGTCTTGCCGGGTTATTTATTATTTTGACACTCCTACACTTGGGAGAAGACATTAATCTTTTAGTCGTGTCAGACTTAATTGATCGTGGTGGCAATTCCTCAATTTGTGGCCTCCAATTACTTGTCTTTGATTTTTCCTGAAAATAAATCATTTGCAAATCATTAGATTCATCAATCTCAATTTCACTGGAAGTGGTTGGAAATTGATCATGAATTAATTTTTCAGTAAAGTCCACTTTCTATAAATCATTATCATCTCTAGGTTGCTTGCAAATGTTGAAAATATTCTTTTTCAATGTCATGTTTCCAAAAGATAGCTTTATAAGTTCATTCTTACAATTAATCAATGCATCAGAAGTTACAAGAAATGGAAGTCCTAAAATAATAGGAAATGAATTACGTACTTCAACAGGTTGTGTGTCCAAGACAATAAAATCCATAGGATAAATGAATTTATTGACTTATACTAACACACTTTAATTATTTCTCTAGGCACTTTTATATATCTATCGGCAAATAAAAGAGTTATAGAAGTTGGTTTTAACTCACCTAGATTGAGACTCTAAAAAATTGAATATAGAAGTAAATTCACACTAGCATCGAGATCAAGTAAAGCTCTTTCAATTTTATGCTCTCCAATAAAGCAAGAAATTGTAGGACAACCAGGGTCTTTATATTTCAAAGCATTATTGTTCTGAAGAATAACACTTGTTCGGCTAGAAAGACTTTCGTTTTCACATTCAGTTTTCTCTTCACAATGCATAGATCTTTCAAAAATTTAGCATAGGAAGGAACCTATTTAATAGCATCCAACAAAGGTATATTGATGCTTACCTGTTTGAAAGTTTCAAAAAATTTAGAGTTGTGATTGACTTTCCTTTGTTTGGTCATGGCTTAAGGAAATGGAAGTGCTGGCAGGGAATCAGTCTTTCCTTTATAATTTTCAGATTCAACCCCTTCCTTACCCTTAGAGATTGACTCATCATCTTTCTCATAAGGTTCAAGAGTGAGTTTTTCAATAACCTTACCAGTGCGAAGAGTAGTGACTGGTTTGACTTGATCATGTGTTGGCTTCCGGAACTACTTGCATTTGCATTGTACTACCCATTGAGATTTTGTTATGGTTGAGATAGAAATTTACCTTTCTCTTGGAAACTGAGAGTAGATGTCAATTTTGCAAGAGTACCTTTAAAATCTGTCTTGTTTTGAGCAAGTTGAGTATTGATTGTCTCTTGCTTTTCAATGAATGCATGCAATGTTTCCTCAAGATTTCTTCTAGGAGGTGGAGTATAAAGAGGTCATATCCATGAGAATTTTAAAAATTATGGTGTGCTTGAAACAGTGGTTACCAAGTTTGTGCATTATTGTTATCACTCTTCCAACTGAAATTTGGGTGATTTCTTCAACCAGGGTTGCATGTTTATGAGTATGGGTTATGGTTGGACAATTATTGGTTGAGTGTTCATTTATTTCATATATTTGACACAATGTTTTTAACAAATTTTAATTGACCACTCTTTTTCAATTCTAGTACCTCGACTTTTCTAGTAAAGATACAAACTTGGCTTGAAGGTCATGATTTTCCCTAAGGTTGTACATACCTCCACTAGATATATGAAATTGAGTTTTAGTCGGTGCCTCATAAGTATCAGTGGTGTCCCAATTTTGAGCATTTTCAACTAACAAGTCTAAATACTCCATTGCTTCATCAGGGTCTTTATCTTTAAAAGTTCCATTGCACATCAATTCAACCATTTGCCTCTCTTTAGGTGTTAACCCTTCATAAAAATGTGAAACCAATCTCTATGTTTCAAAACCATAATGAGGGCAAGTACTAACCAAGTCTCGATACCTATCCCAACATTGGCAAAATGTTTCTCCTGGTTTTTTAGTGAAAGTGGTGATTTGTCTTTTGAAAGAGTTTGTTCTATGAGATGGGAAAAACTTCTTTAAAAACTGTTCTTGCATTTCATCCCAAACACGAATGGATCCTAGTCTCAAATTTTATAGCCATGTTTTAGCTTTATCTTTTAAAGAAAAAGGAAAAAGCTTTAACCTAATGGTGTTCATGCTACAATTTAAATTATTATATGTGTTGTAGACCTCCTCAAATTCCCTTAAATACAAGTATGAATTTTCCAATTCTAAACCATGAAAGAAGGTAAAAGTTGAATAATGTCTGGCTTAAAATTAAAATGAGATGCATCGAAAGGAAAAACTATACATGATGGTACACTTGTTCTTGTGGGATTCATGTGGTCTCTAAGTGTTCTAGCATGATTATTCTCATTATTCTTATTATGAAGTGATTGATTATCTTCTTCGACCATATTTTCCAAAAATGATGAGGATACCCTACAAAGTCTACCACTTGATGTACATGACCACACTCTCATGCATGTGTAGGAATAGAATAAATGGAAAAAAAAAACAAAAGAAGAAGAAACAAGAGAAAAGAAACAAAGTTATATACAAGAAAAGTGAAAAGAGAAAATAAACTAAAAATTATAATTTATACAAAACTTATCTCCCTGGCAATAGTGCTAAAAAATTGATACGACTAAAACATTGATGTCTTTAACCCAAGTGCAACAGTGTTGAAGTAATAAATAACCCGGCAAGATTGGGGTTGAACTAGAAGGAGGTTAATTGTACAAATTATAAATAATAATTATAAACAACAACAATAGTAACAATAACAACAACAATAGTAACAATAACAACAACAATAATAGTAGCAATAATAATACTAATAATACTAGTAGTAGTAGTAGTAGTAGTAGTAGTAGTAGTAGTAAAGAAGAAGAAGAAAAATTGATGAGAACTTTGAGATGGAAAATTAAAGTAAGGATTAAACAATAACAATAACAAATGTCAAGGTTAGAGGTTCCACTAATGGTATGTCAAACAAGTATAGTATAAACTCTTATTATTCAATTGGAAACCACACACAAAGGAGGTTTCAATCAGATTATAGATTGTTAACATGATTACATTAGTCATTTTATTCAATTAATGCTAATACTTGTAAATTTTGTCAAGCATTCATGATTATAACTTATGTTAACAACAAATCAAGTTCCTTTCATAGCTCAGGTGTCGGTTATACCATATAATATGGGCTATGAAAGTGCCAAGTATTTGTTGTACCAAGTGTTATATAACATAAATCAAGATTAGTCATTTAACAAGCAAAGTATTAAAAAATGAACAAGATAACAAATATAAAACATGTTAGTATCAAACATTAAAGTCCATATTAAGTTTATACTATACTTATTCTTACACCATTAGTGTAACCTTTTCACCTTGACATAATAAACTTAGCTAGACATAGTGAAAGAAAGAAAAATAGATAAACAAAACAAGAACATAAATAAGATAAGAGTTACCAAGGCAAAGGAAAGGAATTGAAAGGCATAAACTTGATATTAATAAAAGCAAAGCATAAACATTACAAAAAATACAAAGAGATAAAGGAAGAGTATGATCTTGATCTAGAAACCAAGATGCCCAAATCCATAAAATTGAAAACTATTGATTTGATGACTAATTGATGAGTAGGTGACCAACTCTCGACTTAGTGAAAATCCTTATCTTCTCTTGTCTACCCAAAACATCATTGATAACGTTAAAATTAGAGCCACTTGAAACATGAAAGTTGTAAGACATTGTCTCAGCTTTTTTATGTAGAAAATTCAACTCATTTCGACTTCTAGAACTCCAAATATGGGTAAAATACTGAACAATGCTCAGGCTGGAGGACAGATTCGGGCTTTTTTGTTGTTGCAATTTGGACTTGAAAATGGCCTTTTTAGATCTTAGGCTCCTACGAAAGTTGTAGGCCTATGTCTTACCTTTCCATCCATATAAAGTAGACCTAAATCTAAGATCTATAGCTCTGGATATGACCCAATTACCAGGCAATGTTCTGGTTTGGATTGCACCGACATCTCTTTTCTAAGTTTAGCCATCTTTTTATCCTTTCAATCTCAGTTCTTAAATTCATCAATTAATCCTTTTATTTATGTGATAGGCCTGTATTTAAAATGAACATTTACCACAAATTAAAGGTATCTTATATTATTAGATATATTATTATAAAACATGTTTTATTTAAGGAATTATTGATACTTCAAGTGCAAAATGATGATATAAAACCTTGATAAAAATACACTTTTAAGTATCAATCACTTACCTTTCCATCCATATAAAGTAGACCTAAGTCTAAGATCTATAGCTCTAGATATGACCTAATTACCGAACAGTGTTCCGGTTTGGATTGCACCGATATCTCTTTTCTATGTTTGACCATCTCTTTATCCTTTCAATTTCAGGTTTTAAATTCATCAATCAATCCTTTCATTTTTGTGAGAGGCCTGCGTTTAAAATGAATATTTACCACAAATTAAAGGTATCTTATATTATTAGATATATTATTATAAAACATGCTTTAGTTAAGGAGTTATTAATATTTCGAGTGCAAGAAAAATTAGTTATTATAAAATTAACGCATTAAAAGTTTAACGCATTCAAAATACCTTTGAAAATTTAAATTCTTCTGATATGACGTTGAAAAGTAAGCAAGAATTTTAAAAGCCATATGAAAGCCAGAAAAGTGAAAAAGCCCACGAAACTCAAATGTTAGGGGCATGCCCAAATCACAAAAAAAAAGTGAATAAGATAAAGTGAGTATGAATTGAACAATAAAGGAAAGATGAAAGACATAATGAATTGAACTATTGATGGTGATTCTTAATCTTTGAAACCATAAAACGCTTTTTGAGCCTTATGAATCCTTTTCTTTCATACCCAAAAACCATAGCCTATGTTGCGTGCCTGTAGAAGTCCTTTCTAATCAAGCAAGTAAGCAATCTAAAACAATATACAATGCTCTTAAGATACAAAAAGTACTTTTCATAGGAGTCATGACATCGAGAACAAACTACTTATTATTATTCATGCTGGTAATAAATGTTCAAAAAACACAAGTTTTTCCTAAATGAAACCTCAAGTTTTTTCTTGAGTCCTTCGCTTTGGAAACCTATAAAAAATAGAAGGTTACCTAATGATGTACTTTCACCATAGATAATATCACTAAACACAAAGAGCAAACAATCTCTTTTCCAATAAAAAAACCAAGGAGTTGCAAGATTTCAAAAGCAAATGCTTTTAAAATTACATCAAAATAATTTTTGTTTTTAAAATGCAAGATCAAGATTTCAAGATTCATTCTGGACAAATATTCCTTCATTAAACTAAAAATGGAAGAAATGCTCATTATTTTGTATAATTATTTTGCACTTGAAGTATCAATAACTCCTTAACTAGAGCATGTTTTATAATAACAAGTCTAATAATATAAGATACTTCTAATTTATGGTAAATGCTCATTTTTAATGTAGGTATTCTCACAATTCAAAGGATTAATCATTGTGATTAACTATTGGAAGTGAAAGGATAAAAAAAGGCTAAACTTACAAAGAAGATGTCGATTGACTTCAAATTCGAACACTATTCAGTCATTGGATCATATCTATACTATAGATCTTGGATTTCAGATTAATTTATATGGCTGGAAAGATAAGAAATAGGCCTACAACTTTCATGGATATAGAGAAACCTAAATTTGTCATTTTCAAATTAAAATTTTGGCCACAAAAGGGAAGTCTGAATCTATCCTACAATCCAGCCCAAACATTGTTAAGAGTTTTACCTATAAATGGAGTTTGAGGAGTCCAAATGATCTAAAATTTTATGGGTGGAAGAAAAAGATAATTTCCAACAACTTTCATGAAGAACACTTTACCATTCATTTAGGCATCTTATTTTTTATAATAAGATCATGTTCTTGCTCTCTCTTTTTATATTTTTATAATCCTTAAGTTTTACTTTCATTAATCTTTTGTACATGCTTTTCATTTCCTTTACTATACTTAGTTAACTTATATCATGTTTATGTTCTTATATTATTTATTTAAGTTTTTCTTCTTCATAACGTTTAGCTAAGTTAATTATATCAAGGTGAAAAGGTTTTACTAATAGTGTTAGGATAAGTATAATATAAACTCTATATAGACTTCAATGCTTATATCCTAAATCACTTGCTATTAACATGTCTTATTATTTTTATCTTATTAATTCTTAATACCTTGCTTGTTAAATGTTTACTCTAGATTTGTGTTATATAACACTTGGTACATCAAATACTTGATCCTTCATAATCTTCGGCCAACATCATTATTATAAAAGGAACTTAATTTGTTGTCAACATAAGTTATCATCATGAATACTTGATAAAATTTGTAAGTATGGTGTTATGTAAATAAGATGATTAATATGATCATGTTGATAATTTATAAAGAGTTTATAGTTTACTTATCTCTAATACTATTAGGATATACTCTAACTTTGATATTTGTTTTTATCATTGTATAATGTTTTTATTAATATTACATGTCAAAGTCCTCTTTAACTCATCTTCGCCACCATTATCATCATTATTGTTGTATTGTTGTTGTTGTTCTTATTATTATTTATAACTTATATAGTTAACTTCCCTATGGTTCGACCCCAATCTTGCCAGGTTATTTATTATTTTGATACTCCTGCACTTGGGATAAGATATCAACTCTTTGATCGTGTTAAGTTTTTGGCGTCATTACCGCCAAGGTAAATTCTTGTGTAAATTATAATATTTATTTTATTTTCACTTATTATTTTTTTTGTATCTAACTTTTATTTCTTTGATTTCATTTTCTTCTTCTTTTATTTCCTTTCTCCTTTTATTTTCTTCCTACACGTGTATGAAAGTTTGGTCACGTATATTAAGTGGTAAACTTTGTAGGGTATCCTCATTATTTTCAGAAAAAATAGTCGAAGAAGATAACTAGTCACTTTATAATGAGAATATTAAGAATAACTGAGTTAGAACACTGAGAGACCACATGAATCTTATAAGAGCAAGTGTACCTTCATGCATAATTTTTCTTCTTAATGCATTTCAATTTAATTTTAAGCGAGACATTATTCAACTTTTACCTTCTTTTCATGGCTTAAATCTAGAAAATCCATACTTACATTTAAGAGAATTTGTAGAAGTCTATAACACCTATAATGACTTAAATTATAGCCTGAGCACCATCAAATTAAAGTTTTTTTTCTTTTTTATTAAAAGATAAAGCTAAAACATGAGTACAAAATCTTAGGTTATGATCCATTCATGCTTGGGATGAAATGCAACAACAATTTTTAAAGGAGTTTTTTCCATCTCATAGAACAAACTCTTTCAAAAGACAAATCACCACTTTCACTAAAAAACTAGGAGAAACATTTTACCAATGTTGGGATAGTTATTGAGACTTGCTTAATACTTGCCCTCATCATAGTTTTGAAACATGGAGATTGGTTTCACATTTTTATGAAGGATTGACACTTAAAGATAGACAAATGGTGGAATTGATATGCAATGGAACTTTTGAAAATAAAGACCCTGATGAAGCAATGGAGTACCTAAACTTGCTAGCTAAAAATGCTGGACATTACAGGTACTTATGAGGCACTAGGCAAAACTCAACCTTATACATATAGTAGAGATATGTACAAATTTAGGAAAAATCATGACCTCCAAGCCAAATTTGCATCTTTAGCCAAAAAAGTTGAAGCACTGGAATTAAAAAAGAACGCTCAATTAAAATTTGTTCAAGACATTGTATGTCAAATCTGTGAAACTAATGAACGTTCAACTAATGACTGTCCAACTTTGCCTTCTTTTAAAGAATGTTTCCATAAACAATCACATGCTTTAAATAATTTTCAAAGGGTCAACCATAACCCATACTCACAAACATACAACCCTGGTTGGAGAAATCACCCAAATTGCAGTTTGAAGAGTGGTAACAATAATGCACAAACTTCATAGCCACCATTTCAAGCAAACTATAATTTCCAAAATTCTTATTAATATGCACCTCCTTATACTCCACTCTTAGAAGAAATCTTGAGAAAACATTGCATGTATTCATTGAAAAGCAAGAGACAATCAACACTTAAAATGTTCAAACCATGGCAGATCTAAAAGATGTTCTTGCAAAATTTACATCTACTCTCTGTTTTAAAGAGAAAGGTAGGTTTCCATCTCAACCATAGCAAAATCCCAAGGGCAATACAATAGAAATGCAAGTAGTTTTGCAAACCATCACGTAAATCAAGTCAAATCAGTCATCACTCTTTACAGTGGTAAGGTTATTGAAAAACCCACTCTTGAACCTTGTGAGAAAGATGATGAGTTAATCTTTGAGGGTAAGGAAAGAGTTGAAGCTGAACATTGTAAATAAAAGACTGATTCCCCGTCAGTACTTCCATTTTCTCATGTCATGACCAAACAAAGAAAAGTCAACCACAACTCTGAAATCTTTGAAACTTTCAAACAAATAAGGATCAATATACCTTTGTTGGATGCTATTAAATAGGTACTTTCTTATGCTAAATTTTTGAAAGATCTATGCATTGTAAAGAGAAAACTGAATGTGAAAAAGAAGCCTTTTTAGCTGAACAAGTATTCTTTAGAATAATAATGCTTTGAAATATAAAGATCCTGGTTGTCCTACAATTTCATGCTTTATTGGAGAACATAAAATTAAAAGAGCTTTACTTGATCTTAGAGCTAGTGTGAATATACTTCCATATTCAGTCTTTCAAAGTCTCAATCTAGATGAGTTAAAACCAATTTCTATAACTTTATTACTTGCTGATAGATTTATAAAAGTGTCTAGAGGAATAGTTGAAGATGTGTTAGCACAAGTTGATAAATTTATTTATCTTGTTGATTTTATTATCTTAGATACACAAACTGTTGAAGCATGTAATTTAATTGCTGTTATTTTAGGACATCCATTTCTTGCAACTTCTAAAGCATTGATTAATTATAAGAATGGACTAATAAAGTTATCATTCGAAAACATGACATTAGAGATGAATATTATCAACATTTACAACCAACTTGGAGATAATTATGATTTATAGGAAGTGAACTTTATTGAAAAATTAGTTCATGATCAATTGAAACTATTTCCAGTGAAATTGAATTTAATGAATCTAAGAATTTGCAAATGATTTATTTTCAAGAAAAATCAAAGGCAAGAATTGAAGACCATAAATTAAAGAGTTGGCACCACAATCAATTGAGTCTATACCCTTCATGTGTTCAGCTACCAAAACCTAATTTGAAGTCATTACCATTCAATCTCAAATACTTATTTTTGGGAGAAAATGAAACTTTTCTAGTAATAATTTTTTCCAAACTTCATGCACATCAAGAAGGTAAGTTATTACAAACTCTAAAACTGCATAAAAATACAATAGGATGGATCATAGATGACATAAAAGGAATTAGTCCTTTGATTTGCACACACAAGATTTATTTAGAGGAAAATGCTAAACCCTCTAGAGAAATGCAACGAAGGTTTAATCCTAATATGAAAGATGTAGTGAGGAATGAAGTCATTAAGCTTCTAGATAATGGAATCATTTATCGTATTTCTAATAGCAAATGGGTAAGTCCTACCCAAGTTCTACCCAAGAACTTTGGAGTTACTATAATAATAAATGAGAAAAATGAGTTAATTCCAACTAGGACTGTTACTGATCAGCGCTTGTGCATTGACTATAGAAAACTTAACTCAATGACTAGAAAAGATCATTTACTAGAAAGAGTTACAGGTCATGAATTTTATTCTTTTGTAGATGGCTATTCAAGTTATAATCAAATTGAAATTGCATTGGAAGATCAAGAGAATACTACTTTCATATGTCTATGTGGTACATTTGCATATCAAAAGATGTCTTTTGGATTATGTAATGCACCAGCCACGTTTTAAAGATGCATGCTTAACATATTCAGTGATATGGTTGAACGTTTTCTTGAAATTTTTATGGATGATTTTTCTATTTTTAATGATTCATTTGATGATTGTTTGACTAATTTAGAAAAGGTTTTAAGTAGGTGTAAAGAGAAGAATCTTGTGTTGACTTAGGAAAAATGTCATTTTATGGGAACAAACGACATTGTACTTGGTCATATTATTTCATCAAAAGGAATTGAGGTTGACAAATCTAAAATCGAGTTAATTGCCAACTTGCCAACATCAAAATCTGTTAAAGATGTTAGATCATTCTTAGGACATGCTGGTTTTTATAGAAGATTCACCAAAGATTTTATTGTTATATCTAAACCATTATGTAACCTTCTAACAAACAAAAATGTTTTTGAATGGACTGAACAATATGAAAAAAAAACCTTTGTTAAATTTAAAAAATTCCTTACTTCTGCTCCTGTCATTCAACCTCCTGATTGGTCATTACCTTTTAAAATAAGTTAGTGATTATGTTATGGGTGCTATTTTGGGACAAAGAAAAGATAAGAAACTTTATGTAATTTACTGTGCAAGTAAAACTTTAAATAGTGCTTAAATAAATTATACCACTATTGAAAAAGAATTACTTGCAATAGTATTTGCATATAAAAAATTTAGGTCTTATCTTGTCAGCGTACCTGTTATTGTTTTTAGTGATCATGTAGCTTTGAAATATTTTCTTTCAAAAAAGGATTCTAAAACTAGAATAGTACGATGAATTTTGTTACTTCAAGAATTTGATATCACAATCAAAGACAAGACACCAAAAATATTATCACGGAACATTTATCAAGATTAATAATAGACTCAAGATCTGACATCACACCAATCAAGACTACTTTCCTGATGAATTCTTATTTTCTGTCTCTATAATATCTTGGTTTGCTAATATTGTTAATTTTCTTGTTTTAGGACATTTGTCAGCTCATTGGAGTACCCAAGACAAAAAAAAACGTTCTTGAATAAACTGAAGAACTTTTATTAGGATGACCTTTATTTATTCAAATATTATCTTGATCAAATATTTCAAAGATGCATTCCTGACAATAAGGTATGTCAAGTGGTAAGGCGAGGGACTAAAAATCCTTTTTCCCCAATTCAAATCTAGGTGTCAGCTGATCAACAAAAGACATGAAATACCTTATTCCATTTTGCTGATATATTGTTTTTGTTTTACTATTATATTATCCCCAATAGAAACAGCGGAGGAAAAAGACTCGTGATATTTCCAAGAGCGCTGCTGCTTATTTTATTTTGTTTACACTTAATCTTTCCCGATTGTACTAGCAATCATACAACTTCTGGTGTCATTAAATCTTATCATTTTGATACATGTGGGGGTTATTTATCATCAAGAAAAATAATTGCAAAAATCTTACAAAGTGGATTTTACTAGCCTACTATGTTTAAGGACTCATACGTATTTTGTAAGACTTGTGAAATCTTTTAAAATTTAGGATTTATTTCAAAATATCACATGATGCCTTTAAATCCTATTCTTATAATCGAGATCTTTGACTATTGGGGTATAGATTTTATGAGTTCATTTTCTCTGTCATTTGGTTTCTTCTACATATTAGTCATAGTAGATTATGTTTTAAAATGAATAGAGGTTATTTCAAGTCGAAACAATGATAAAAAAAATAGTGATAAAGTTTTGAAAGAAAATAATTTAAGTTAATTTGGAATCCCTCGAGCCATGATAAGTGATGACAGAACACATTTCTGCAACAAGTCATTTGAGTCTTTAATGAAGAAATATGAAATCACACATAAACTTACCACCCCTTATCACCTTAAGACAAATGGACAAGTAGAACTTGTTAATAAGGAGATCAAACAAATCTTGAAAAAAATGGTGAACCTGAATAAGAAAGATTGGTCTTTAAGACTTAATGATGCACTTTAGGCTTATCAAACTGTTTATAAAACATCATTAGGTATGTCACCTTATAGACTAGTTTATGTAAAACCTTGTCACTTACCTGTGGAACTTGAATATTAAGCTTTTTGGGCCATTAAAGCTTTTAATTCAAGTCTTGATAATGCTAGTCAACTATGAAAATTACAAATAAATGAGCTTAAGAAAATAAGAAATGATGCATATGAAAATTAAAGAATTCATAAAGCAAGAATCAAAGAGTTTCATGATAAGAAAATACTGAAAAAACATTCATTATTGGTCAAAAAGTCTTACTTTATAATTCTCAACTCCATTTATTTCCTGAAAAACTAAGATCAAGATGGAGCAGTCCTTTTAATGTAAAACATATGTATCTATATGAGGCCTGTGATATCGAGAATCCCAAGAATGGTAATGTTTTCAAGGAAAATAGACATCGTGTAAAACAACTGAAAGTCTATCACAGATGTGCCAGATGGACTTGTAATGCAAAATGTCATTCTTTTAGAATGGTATTTGTAAATTGTGAAGATAAAATACAATTCATTAAGGATGGCCTGAGTAAGGAATCTTTAGATAATCTTCTATTGACTCTTCAGATGCAACCCAATAGAGATATACATCATGCAATTTATGATTTATAGTCACAATTTCATAAAAAAACATGCTTAACATAGTCTTAGGAATCTGACTAAAAAAGACATTGTTTGTATATTTTTAAGAAAACTGGATGGGAAGCTTATCTCTAACCCATAGAGGGTGTTTAGGTCATTCTTAGATGTAAAACCAAGCAAAAATATGAGCCACAATCACAACTACCTGTACATACACATGCTAACTACTTATCCATACACATGCTAACTACTTGTACATACACATGTTTTTAAAAAAAAAACAGAGAAAGAGAGAGAGAGAGAAAGAAAGACTCTAGCTGACCTACATATAAGTGGTACGATTGCATTTTCTGTTTCTCATTTATAAATTCTTCTATCATTCCCTTCATTTCTACTCCACCTACACATTCCACATATATCAAAGTGTGTAGAAATGACAAGTTTCTCAAGTCATCAAATACAAAATATTTGTTTTTTTTATAGATTTAGTCTTGGGAAAGAAAAAGAGTTTTTAGAATCAGTAAATCATCTTAGTCAGATATTAGTTACAAGAAAAGATTCATTTGATGTATGAAAGAGGTAGCATTGGGTTAATAGGGGGTGTGTCAATAGGTTTATTTTTAAGAGATAGTCACGTTTTGGGGGTTGCCCTTAAAGCTTTAGCAAGTGAGGATATTATTGGAACAACAATTAGAAAGGAACTATAGGTCTCTATAATTTCTAATAGAATGAATACAATGTTGAAATATGTTGATGCCTTTATTGTCTTACTAGGTGGTCTAGGCACATTGGAAGAAATCTTTCATATTTCCTTTTAGGCTCAACTTCATATTCACCATAAACTCATAGTTTTGTTAAATGTTAATGGTTATTATGATAAGTTGTTGTCTTTTCTTGATCATGCTATGGAATAGGAATTCCTAACATCTTTAGCATGAAAAATCATAATCTCTGCTACTACTGCTGAACAATTGATTGACCAACTACAATCTTTCACTCTTATAATTGATCCCTCCATAAGTCGCATAAATTGATCAACTAAAGACATTTGTAAAAATTTTAGATTAGATTTGAGTCTTTGTTTGTGAAACCTTGTGTTTTATTATTTTGTTTTGCTACTTTTTATATTTGTTTAAATGTGTTTCAGGTTTGACAATGCTCATTGTTTCAGGTGATTTCTTCTATACTCTATCTTTCTACCTTAGGACATTGAGGATAATATTTTATTTTGGTTAGAAAGAAGGGTAGTATTTGATATTTACAAGGAAAAAATTTTACAAGCTGTGTTTTCTATTTGCAAAACCATTGTTACTAAGATGATAAAGGTAAGGAGTTCTTTTGTTAAAATTACTCTTGAGACACATTTCAGTAAATATTTTTAACAAAGTCTATTATAATACGTTTTGAAATATTCAGATTTACAAACTCTCGTATTATTATCTATTGCTTCTGCTCATATGCTCATTTAACATGTATTTTTAAACCTTTATTTTCACACACAAACTTTAACATATGATTGTGGGTTGCATATTGGATTATTAAATTATTTATGTTCTTTTGTTAAAGGTAACAATTAAAGGAAAGGAATAGTATATAATTAGTAAAAAAAAGAATAATAATAATAATCATAATAATAATAAATGTAATTAAAAATATAAATAAAAATATAGATAAGTTTGGTTTTGTAGCCTCCCTAACTGATTAGTACTCAAAAGTGTATTTTTATCATGGTTTTATATCATCATTTTGCACTTGAAGTATCAATAACTCCTTAACTAAAGTATGTTTTATAATAATCTATCTAATAATATAAAATACCTTTAATTTATTATAAATATTCATTTTAAATACAGGTCTATCATATAAATAAAAGTATTAATTGATGACTTTAAGAACTTAAATTGCAAAGGATAAAGAGATGGTCAAACTTAGAAAAGAGATGTCGGTGCAATCCAAACCGGAACACTGTTCGATAATTGGGTCATATATGGAGCTATAGATCTCAGATTTAGGTTTACTTTATATGGATGGAAAGGTAAGACATAGGCCTACAACTTTTATATGGAGCCCAAGATCTAAAAAGGTCATTTTCAAGTCCAAATTGTTAAGTATCTGGAGTTCTAGAAGTCAAAATGAGCTGAATGTTTTACACACGAAAGCTGAGACAATTTTCTACAACTTTTATGTTTCAAGTGGCTCCAATTTTGACGTTATCAATGATGTTTTGGGCATAAAAGAGAAGATAAGGATTGTCACCAAGTCAAGAGTTGGCCACCTACTCATTAATTAGTTATCAAATCAATAGTCCCTAATTTGGCCTATAAAAGGAGGCATTTGCCATGCATTTAGGCATCTTGGTGTCCAGATCAAGATCATGTTATTGTTTTCTCTCTTTGTATTGTTTATATTGCTTATGATTTGCTTTCATTAATATCAAGTTTATGCCTTTTATTTAATTTTTTTTGCTTTGTTAATTCTTATCTTATTTATGTTCTTATTTTGTTTATCTATTTTTCTTTCTTTCATTATGTCTAGCTAAGTTTATTATGTCAAGGTGAAAAGGTTACAATAATGGTGTAAGAATAAGTATAGTATAAACTTAATATGGACTTTCATGTTTAATACTAACATATTTTATATTTGTTATCTTGTTCACTCTTTAATACTTTGCTTGTTAAATGACTAATCTTGATTTATGTTATATAATAATTGGTACAACAAATGCTTGACACTTTTATAGCTCATATTGTATGGTATAACCGACACCTCAGTTACGAAAGGAACTTGATTTATTATTAACATAAGTTATAATCATGAATGTTTGACGAAATTTACAAGTATTAGCATTAATTGAATAAGATGACTAATGTAATCATGTTAACAATCTATAATATGATTAGAACCTCCTTTGTGTATGGATTCCAATTGAACAATAAGAGTTTATACTATATTTGTTTGACATACCATTATTGGAACCTCTAACCTTGACATTTGTTATTATCATTGTTTAATCCTTACGTTAATTTTCCATCTCAAAGTTCTCATCAACTTTTTTTTTATTGTTATTACTACTACCACTACTATTAGTATTATTGTTATTATTATAGTTGTTGTTATTGTTATCATTGTTGTTTATTGTTATCATTGTTGTTTATAATTTGTATAATTAACCTCCCTATGGTTCGACCCCGATCTTGCCGGGTTATTTATTACTTCGACACTTCTGCACTTGGGAGAAGACATCAATCTTTTCTTCATGTCACTAACCTAAGCAATTAAGCCTAAAGGGGTGTTTTAACACCTAATACTTTAAAGTCAACTGACTGGGAGTTATTGGCCCAATGCTTGTTACATGGGTTGACGAGAAAAGTATAAGGAAATCAAACATTGCACTATCTACGTATCAGTATCTGCAACCCAAATTATTAAGCTCAAAAGGGTGTTTCAACACCTAATATCCTAAGAATAACTGGTCTAAGAGTTATTAGTTGAAAGCTCATTATATAAGTTAAAGATACATTGTGTTTTAAGTTATATGTATATAAAGATAAAAATTCTAACCCAAGGAAGTTAACCTTAACATTAGAACAAAATATTGTTTTCTTCTAATAAAAGCTTCATCATCTATGTTTTCATACACTAAGCACATAAAAAAAAGGTTTATTAATATCTTATTTCAACAATATAAAGTAGATATATATAAATTTAATAAGAGTTTGTTTACTTGGATAAAGTAATGGAAGTTAAATAATGAATGTCTTGCTTTGGAGAACTTGCAAATTGTTTTTCTATTTTAACGCTTTGATTACTAGGGACTAGTAATAAGCTAGTTAGGGGATATGATTAATACTTAAAAGTATATTTTTATCAAGGTTTTGTATAATTATTTTGCACTTGAAGTATCAATAACTCCTTAACTAGAGCATGTTTTATAATAACAAGTTTGATAATATAAGATACATTTAATTTATAGTAAATACTCATTTTAAATATAGGTATTCTCATAATTCAAAGGATTAATTGTTGTGATTAACCATTGAAAATGAAAGGACATAGAAAAGGCTAAGCTTATGAAGGAGATGTCGATTCACTTCAAATTCGAATACTGTTAAGTTATTGGATCATATCTAGAGCTATAGATCTTTGATTTTATATTAATTTATATAAATGAAAGATAAAAAATAGGTCCACAACATTCATGGGTATGGAAAGACCTAAATTTTCCATTTCAAATTGAAAGTTTGGCCACAAAAGAAAAGTTTGAATCTGTCCTGCAATCTAGCGCAAACACTGCTCAACATTTTACTCATAACTAGAGTTTTAAAAGTCCAAATGATCTGATATTTTATGGGTGGAACAAAAAGATAATTTTCAACAACTTTCATAAAGAACACTTTGCCAAATTCTGATTGTATTAATGTCAGTTCAGCTAGCCAAAGTACTTGAGTATTGTTGTCTACCAAGTCCACTTATCAATCGTTGGCCATTACATCAATTATCAATTACCAAATAAATAGTTCTAAATTTTAGCCTATAAAAGGAAACATTTGTCATTCATTTAGGCATCTTGTTTTTCATATCAAGATTGTATTCTTGCTTTCTCTCTTTATATTTTTGTAATGCTTAGGTTTTTTTTTCATTAATCTCTTGTTCATACTTTTCAATTCCTTCACTATACTTATTTAACTTATATCATGTTTATGTTCTTATATTATTTATTTAATTTTTTTTTTATATAATGTCTAGCCAAGTTAATTATATCAAGGTGAAAAGGTTTCATTAATAGTGTTAGGATAAGTATAATATAAACTCCATATGAACTTGAATGTTTATATCTTAAACAACTTGCTATTAACATGTCTTATCATTTTTATCTTATTAATTCTTAATACCTTGTTTATTAAATGTTTAATCTAGATTTGTGTTGTATAACACTTGGTACATCAAATACTTGATCCTTCATAGTCTTCGACCAACATCGTTATTATGAGATGAAGTTGATTTGTTGTCAACATAAGTTTGTACATGAATACTTGATAAAATTTATAAGTATGGTGTTACATAAATAAGATGATTAATATGATCATTTTGATAATTTATAAAGAGTTTATACTTTACTTATCTCTAATATTATTAGTGTATCCTCTAACCTTGATATTTGTTTTTATCATTGTATAATCTTTATATTAATCTAACATCTCAAAGTCCTCTCCGACTCATTTTCACCACCACCACCACCACCATCATCATTGTTGTTGTTGTTGTTTTTGTTTTTGTTGTTGTTGTTGTTCTTATTATTATTATTATTTATAACTTATATAGTTAACTTCCTTATGGTTCAACCTCGACATTATCGGGTTATTTATTACTTTGACACTCCTGCACTTGGGATAAGACATCAACTCTTTGATCGTGTCATTATCTATTATAATGAAACCTTTTTTTTTTTTGTATTTTTCCACCTGGATAGGTCATCCATTATAATGAGACCACTTCTATAAAAAAAAAAAACAACTCTCTACATTTTCACCATTACTTGGAACAATGAGACCACTTGCAAGTTTCCTTACATTTTATCATCGGACAGGACAGGTCACTTGAAAAAATAAGACCATTTGTGAAATCCTTCGTGATTGTTCTTTCTATTAGGTAGGTCGTCTAGAATAATTAAACCGTTCATGAATCCATTTTCGTGTTTTATTCTTCATCGGGCAGGTCACTTGGAAAAGTGAGACCACTCATGAAATCCTTCACGTTGCTTCTTCTTATCGGGTAAGTCGTGACATAACTAAATATATTGATGTCTTCTTCCAAGTGTTGGAGTGTTGAAGTAATAAATAGCTTGGCAAAACTAGGATCGAACCACAATAAGGTTAACTATATAAATCATAAATAACAACAACAACAATGACAACAATAACAATAACAACAACAACAACAACAACAATAATAAATTAATGAGGACTTTGAGATATAAGATTAATGTGAAGATTAAATAATAATAAAAAATATCAAGGTTAGAGGATCCACTAATGGTATTTCAAATAAGTATGATATAAACTCTTTGCATTACTCAACTCAAAACCACACATAAAGAAGGTTCCAATCAGATTATAAATTGTTAACATGATTACATTAGTTATCTTTTTTTTTAATAATGTTAATACTTATAAATGTTGTTAGGTATTCATAATTATAACTTATGTTAACAACAATTCAAGTTTCTTTTATAACACAGGTGTCGATTCCACCATATAGTTGAGCTATGAAAGTGTCAAGTATTTGTTGTATCAAATGTTATACAACATAAATCTAGATTAACAATCTAACAAGTGATTAGTACTTAAAAGTATATTTTTATCAAGATTTTATATTATCATTTTGCACTTAAAGTATCATTAACTCCTTAACTAGAGCATGCTTTATAATAACAAGTCTGATAATATAAGATACCTTTAATTTATGGAAATGCTCATTTTAAATGCAAGCATATCTTACAATTTAAAGGTTGATTGTTGTGAATAACTATTAAAAGTGAAAGGACAAGGGAAATACTAAGTTTAGAAAGGAAATGCCGATTCAATTCAAATTCAAACATTGTTCAGTCATTAGATTATATCTGAAGCTATATATCTTAGATTTTAGTTTGGTTTATATGGATGGAAAAATGAGAAATAGGCTTATAACTTTCATGAATAAGAAAAGATTCAAATATACAGTTTTCAAATTCAAAGTTTGGCCATAAAAGATAAGTCAGATCCTACAATCCACCTAAATACTGCTTAGAATATTTCCTATTGCAGGGTTCTAGAAGGTCAAATGATGTGAAATTTGATAGGTGGAAGGAAAA
The DNA here is from genome assembly GCA_015708895.1 of Populus ilicifolia. Classification (NCBI taxonomy): domain Eukaryota; kingdom Viridiplantae; phylum Streptophyta; class Magnoliopsida; order Malpighiales; family Salicaceae; genus Populus; species Populus ilicifolia. The sequence continues at coordinate 10,563 of SRLM01001939.1, read as the reverse complement.
GACAAGAAAAATACTGAAAATTTTGTTACTTCACTTTTAATTACCCTTTTCCTGTAGTAAAGGTATATGAAAAGCTCGCACACACTTGCAAAAAAAAATACCAACTGGGTTATTGGTTTAAACCAGTAACTGGGCTGGTTTGGTTCGTTTAAACCAGTAATTAGGCTGGTTTGGCTGGGTCTAGCTTAACCTACATGGCTAGGCTAGATCCAACCCAAAAATTTAAAAAAAAGTTTGTGCTGGGTCTCGGCTTTAGGCCTAACTTGTCTAAATTATGTTTGCTAAGGGTGTGCCTAGTAAAACACACTCTTATATCTTGACTATAATTTTTATACCCATTCTAATTTGATATTTGACCAAACAAACCCCTTTTCGATAACAAAAAATTCAAAAAATATTTAGGGGCCTTCGTTGATTTATTTATGAGCCCTTTGCACTTTTTTTTTGTGTTTGTATTTTTTATAGATATGTCATGCAATGTTTTTTTTTACTTCCATCTAAAAAGAGAAAATAATAATAAAAAGATAAATAAAAAAAATAACATAGAAAATTTCTTCTTCAATTTTTTTTTGTGAAAATATTCACTGACGCTAGATCGGGAGTATCATATTTTTTTTGGATTTGTGTGATATTTATCAATATCAGAGTTAAAAATATTCATAGGAATTATTCTTCAACACTAGAGTCAAGAACATGAAAAGAGGAATAAAAAAAAGAATAAATTCTTAACAATTTTAGACAAATCAATAATGTGGCCTACCTTAGGTATGACGTTTAAGGGATGATAACACTTTTCTTTTGTGTAACCAATTACGTACTATAAAATCTTTATTGACCAGTTAGGATCCTAATGATCATAATATTAGGTGGCAATTCCTTGAATAAAACCTTTCCCCTAAAAGAACAAGATGTTAGATATCTGTTTTTTTTTCAAAGATATAATTTTTAAATGGTCGCCAAGATGTCTAGGTATAACATTATTCATTTAAAAGAACTTTTAAATAGAGGATATTTCCTCTTATTTATAGTTTTACCACTAGTTTATTATGTCTTGTATTATTTATGCGCTTTACTTGGTTTTTATATCTAAGATCTAAAGTTTTCCTGAACTTCGATTAAACTGATTTGAAATAAAAGTAGGCAAATATGTTAGAAAACTACACATAAAATTTCAATCTGATTTGACAATTAAATTAAAAGTTATGAGCAATAATATAAAATTAGTCAATTTATAAGTTTTAATAAAAAATCTGATTTTCTTCATTACATCCTTACTTAAGTCATAACAAACATTTATATAGATATTTGAGATGATTTTTTTATTCCCAAGATATTTTTATGTCTTTTCATTATTTATTTCATTTATAAACTTGTTTCATTATTGAGATGATTTTTTTATTCTCAAGATATTTTTATATATCTTTTCATTATTTATTTCATTTCCAAACTTGTTTTATGGTAACGTAACTAATTTTTAATTGGTGCTTACACCATTATTTTTTTATTTTATTTTGTAAAATATTTTCTTATCATTTATTCTTTACTATCATATTAATTTTTTATTTTTTTATCCATCAAAAAACCCGTTTTCAGTTTTGTTATTATTATAAATTTTAAATTAAAATTTAGAATTCCTGTAGGTACCCATCTATAATCATGGAGACTATTCTCTTCTTTTCAAATCATATTTCTAATATTTATATCACTTATTAATTTTTTTTTTACCCTAAAGTTTTATTGCTTGTCGGGTTATTTCTACCTTGATTTTTATATTTACATGTTGATTTACACAATTATCTAGTTAATTATTATAATGGTGAGATTCTATCCAAACCTGACTTTAGAATTGGGCTATTGGTCAATCCACAATATCAACAAATTAATGAGTACATTAATATGGATAAGTATATTGATTATAATATTGAATCATGGGTGTGTTTATAGCCGATTAATAATGAGTTGTAGCTCAATTGTTATTAGTATCCTTTCTCCTTTCAATATCTCGAATTAAAATCTCTCTTATGTAACCAAATATTAGTGGTGGTGGTGGGAGATTATACGGAGAGGGAGAGGGAATGGATTTAAATCCCATAAGCAACATGAGTTATTTTCAAAAAAAAATAAAATCTCTGATATAAAACTGCATATATAATATCCAAGATTAATAAAACTAATTTAGCTAATAAAAACAAAACAAGGTTCAAATCCTACTCTAAACAATTTCTTTTGTACTCTTTGATGCAATCACGTATGATCATGTTGATCGGTTCAATTCTCTAAATTCTCTACCTTCAAACCCAGTCCAACACAAGCCCAGCCCAGGGTCAATGGGTTTTAGATTTAACTCATCCAGCAAAGCTAGGGTTCATAGCTATAGTAATATGACATAAAGAACACAAAGAACAGTTAATTATAATTTACTTCCCACAATTTATCAAAACTAATTAATTAGTTCCTCTATTATAAAAAATAATTAAAAAAATTTTTCACTAGCATTGACCATCTTCAATTACTTTTCAGAAATGCCTTATTTTCTAATTAAAATTTGTTGTCTTGCCTCCTTTTCTTTCCCTTTTAGTATTGTCAAAAAATAATAATAAAATAATATATATAACAAAAAAATCAATTTATTATTTTTTATTTGATGGTAAGAGTATCAATCAAGATTAAATTTCTCTTATAACGATTTTAAGAGCACAATCCCCTCTCCCGATATCAACTTGATGTACTCAAATGAATTTAATAAATTCATTTGGATTCTAACTCCAAAATTTGTATAAAAAATAAAAATAAAGAAGGGAACAAACTAACTTCTTGAGGTTACCAAGTTATTAATGGATTGAAAACTTTAAAAATTACATTTATAATTGTTTTATTACGAGAATTAATTAATTAGTTTTATAAAGTATGATACGTGTTAAGTTATAATTAATTCTTAAAAAATCAAGGAAGAATTAGTACTGGATTAAGTGAAAACTGAACCACATGAGGCTACTACTGTTATACATGCATGTATATATCTCTGTGTGTATATAATGATTTTAAACTATATTAGTTGTAATAAGGAGGGCTGGTGGTGGTCCATCAAGTACACTGCTTATTTGCCTTGCATATCAAGCAACCTCGTAATTCCTCTCTCTCCCCCCCTGTGTGCAGCATTCATGGGAGAGCATCATGATCGTAATAAGCACTCTAGCCCAAAACCCATGTGAGCAGACCTTCCTTTTTCCCTGTATTTCTCTTTCTCCATGATAAGGACTCTCTCTAGACAAAATTTGCTCTCTTTTTTTTTCCCGTAGAAAAAGTTTGATCCTTTATGCCAAATTTGAACAAAAATTAAGTATATATGACCATGCAAAAACCTTGTTTATGAGGTAGCCGGGCACTTACATATTCCTTTCTCTCTATCTTGATCAATTGTGGATAAATATCTGCAACCCCCTTTAGAGCCACAAAGATAGAAACTAGTCGAATTATATACTAGTAGAAAACAATTTCAAAGATTAAAACAAGATACTTATATACTCGGTTTTTATTAAATTAATAATATACTATATATATGCTTTTCCATAGTTAAATTAATGAATTAATATAGCATATAAATCCAGATGCATGGTGCAGGTGTGTTTTTTTTTTTTTTACATGTGAAAGATTGAGCTTCCTCTCTTATGATCTTAAAAATACTCCCTTTTCATGAGTCTACAAATTCAGAATAATTTCATAATTTTTCTCATACTTATCTCAAAATCTTAACTCAAAAAATAAAAAAAAAATTCAAATTGCCTTAAGCCCTTGACCTTTCGGCTACCGAATTCAATTTCTTGATATTATGATTATTGTTTATTATATAGATGTATTTTTTTTATTGGGTGGCTTAAATAACAGCTATGAAATCCGTTTCTTGCCTTTTGCTTTTGTAGTCAAGCCCTCAAAATAAAAGGTGTATGAGAGAGAAGGTTCTTAAGCTTTAGAAAATCCAACTGTGTGTGTGTGTTTTTTTATTTTTTTCTTCTTTCTTTCTATCTCGTATAAACTGCTTACAGCAGCTTACTTAAATTAACAAAGGCTCTTAAAGGTGAGTACCTAGCTACTTTTCCTTTATCTCACTGGCTTCAGTTAAAGTGGCAACTAGAGAGAGCGATTTCTGGTGATTTCCATGGTTAAAGCAGCAGGTTTATAGCTAAATCCCACGGCCACAGTTTCCTCTTTTAATTTCCTTCTCTCTTCTATCCTCTCTTACCGCAACTAGTTTTCTTTTCCTTTATTTAACAAAGATATTTTATATCTATAATTCTGTTTTGCGAATATTAATTTCTCATCTGGGTACGAATTCCTTCTTCTTTTTCTTCTTCTTCTTCTTTTCTTTTTGTTGAAAGTATTATATTTGTTGAGTTAATTTCATTGTTCTTCGTTCAATCAATATCTACCATTACTATAGTTTTCTTTTTGATCATATCATATTTCATCCATATATTTTGGTTTTCAAGACCATATTAATTATGATCATCTAGCTAGGAGTGTACGTACATATCAATTATGTACTGTTTTTCCTCTTTTCCCTCTTGCTAGTTTACATTTCAACAGATCCCAAACTCATGATTTGTGCTGTATAGATATATAGCTAGCGGCGTGGATATGAGTAGCAAGCTGTTGTTCCGAGCTGATAAATTGAAGAAAGATTTCAGGAGTTATACGTTTGGGAGAAGGAAGATATAATATAGCATCAGCTGTGTGATCGAAAACGAGCCATGACTACTAAGAGTAATATGGCTTCCATCAGCAGCTCTAATCTCATCGATGCAAAGCTTGAAGAGCATCAGTTGTGTGGATCCAAGCAGTGCCCTGGGTGTGGACACAAGCTGGATGGAAAGCCGGTAATATGGATAATCTCCTGATATTCATTCCTTCGAAACAGATTTTTTTTTTCCCATCTTCCCTTTTTTTTTTGGGCATAAATAAATTAATTCTTTGGGAAAAATTGTTCGTTTTAGATTTTTAAGTTGAGCTTTTGTTTTAACTTTGATTTGAGTGGAGTTAATTTGCAGGATTGGTTAGGTCTACCAGCAGGAGTGAAATTTGATCCAACAGACCAAGAGCTTATAGAACACCTTGAAGCGAAGGTAGAGGCCAAAGACATGAGGTCTCACCCTCTGATAGATGAGTTTATCCCTACAATCGAAGGGGAAGATGGGATTTGTTATACCCATCCAGAGAAACTTCCAGGTCAAGATTTTCAAAACAATTATCACCTATCTCTCTCCATTGTTTGTTCAAAGTTGTTAGGTTTTGACATTTTATATAATATATTCTTAAATTAAAAATAAAAATAATTTAAAACCTAGTAACATATATATATAGGCAGGCTTTGCTACAAGCGTTAAATATCCTTCTCTTGTTAATTTGTTAAGACTTTGGAAGAATTGTACTATGGCGTCGCAGTTTGTTGCACCTAAGCGAACCTAACTTTGATTTCCCCGTAATCTTTCCATGCAGGAGTCACAAGAGATGGGCTAAGCAGGCATTTCTTCCACAGACCTTCAAAAGCTTACACAACTGGAACAAGAAAGAGAAGAAAAATTCAAACCGAATGTGACTTGCAAGGTGGAGAAACTAGGTGGCACAAAACAGGCAAGACAAGGCCAGTCATGGTGAATGGGAAACAAAAAGGGTGCAAGAAAATCCTAGTCCTCTACACCAATTTTGGCAAAAATCGAAGACCCGAAAAGACTAATTGGGTCATGCATCAGTACCACCTTGGTCAGCATGAAGAAGAGAAAGAAGGAGAGCTTGTGGTTTCTAAGATATTCTATCAGACACAGCCAAGGCAATGCAATTACACTGATAGAAGTGCAACCATTGGTGAAGGAAGCAGCGAACCTAGCAGCAGAAGAGACAGTGGTAGTGGGTGTTGTTCTTCTAAAGAAATAATTCCTCAGAGAGACGAAATCTCAGGAACTGGGCCAGTTGCTGCGTCAATATCAAGTTGCACTGCCTTGGATATTCATCAATTGAAATCTGATCATTTTGGCTTTACTCCATTCAGGAAGAGTTTCGATGAGGTATAATATATGTTTTTCATTCACACACGCGCACGCGCGCGCGCGCGCATCTTCTACACCTTCTTTCGTATATGTATGCATCAACAAAGCATTTGCAAACAATATTGCATGTACTGCGCACACACGCACGCACGCACACATAAAAGACACTGTTTTCTAAATAGTAAAAATTGAGATGAATGCAACGCCCTTCTTGTTTCCAGCATCTTTCTAATATTCATGTACCACGCAAGATATATAAATGAAAGTAAAGAAAGAGAAATAAACCAAAAAAATTAAAAAATAAAATAAAAGTCTAGCTAGAGTTACTTTTCTCTTTGACCATTGCTTGCAAATTCAGCATGAAAATCTCTTTGAACCTCACTTGATTATCTTTGTCAGCTAACTAAACCACCGAAGAGACCGAGTCGTGAGTGACAGTGTACATTAATGAAAACGAAACCGATATTAAAATTAAAACTGATAGAGTGAGCAAAGGCATGAAGAGGAAAAAAAGAAGTGAAGTAGGAACCGAAGGTAAAAAAAATGGATCTTCACTAGAAGATGTCTGAAAATGGACTAACTATCAAACTTCTTATTGGGGTTGCGTCCTTTTCAGGTGGGGATAAGAGAGGCTTCAGTAGCAAGGGAAGCCTCGGCGTCAGGCACATGCGATGAGATTCAAGAGCAGCATCAGAGGCCACATCATGTGGCCCATGATCCCCATCAACAACAGCAGCTGCAGCAGCACCACCACCACCACCAGACTGTGCAACACCAGATTGCGACGGCGGCCTTCCACATCAGCAGGCCTTCCCATCCGATCTCCACCATCATCTCTCCACCTCCGCTCCACCACACCTCCATCATTCTTGATGAGGACCCATATAATGTATCCAGACTAATGCTTCAAAACGAAATCCAGGTATTTAAGCTGATCAACCTAATTATTAACTACATGTCCTCAACTTTCTTTCAAATTTAACGACAACTAAATTGAATCACATTCTAATTAATATGACTTCCCAATTTTATTTTATTTTTCCCAACAGTACCAAACTTCTCCGCACTGGAACATGAAATTTTAATGCACGTCAGTTCACATAAAGTTGTCACCAAAAGGTTCAGGACACTGTTCGTCAAATTAAAATACCTATCTCTCGGGCAAAACGAGAAAAAAAAAAGAAAAAGAAAACGAAAAACAAACCATGCATAGGTGGAGTTTGACATGGTGCGGGAAGGTCAGGGAAGGAAGTTGATAGCCATGGTGATATATATCGGAGCCAGCTACGGCATCTTGACTCTCTTTCTACCTCCCCCTCCTCTCTCTATCTCTCTCTCTCTCCGCCCAAGAATTAATGCAGTGATAGTTGCATTTTATGTTCTGTGTTTTTCTTCTGTTCCTTTTTGATTTTAGGAGGAATTCGGGGATCGAAAGTAAAAGTTCCCTGAATAAATTTTCACCCCCAAATGAAGAAAGGGGTGTTGGCTATTTTGTTGTATATTGGGAAATTACGTAGTAACTTTTAGTGCCTACTCAGTTGGGTGCCATAAACTGTCTTCTTACTTTACAAAACTCTCTGAGGACATGATGTTTAATAATGATTTTTTCTTCTTTTTTTTTCTTGATATATTGTGGATAAATGAATGCAGCAACAGCAGCACCAACAGCAGCAGCAGCAGCAGCATCATAAACTAGGAGGGAGGTCTGCATCTGGTTTGGAGGAACTCATAATGGGTTGCACTTCAACTGATGTAAAAGAAGTGAGTATGAACTTTTTGACCCTGAAATCCATTTGTCATAAATTCCAGCAAGGAAAAGAATAAAGAAAAGGTGACAAAGGTTATATATTTAAAATAAAAAAGAAAAGCAATTTGATTTAAAACCATTTTCGTTATTACTGGCTGAGAATCTGAGATTACAGTTATTTTTAAACTAATGATATGGAATCAGAAACCTTTTCTTTTTCTCTTTTCTTCCTTTTCCTTTCATGCTTCTGAGGTTTTAATATGATGCATGCATTAATAGTCTAGGAAGAACCTTTTTGTTAATTACTTCACTGGGAAGGTTTCATTATATTTGTTGAAGATTTCAATATTACAGTGTAAATTGAAATTAAAAACATTAACTTAATCACAAACTTACTAACAGTTGCTTAATTCCTTGCAACAGGCAAGGGCTGCACCTTTCCTTCTCCTCTCAAATGAGGATGAATGATAAACATTTTTTTCCTAGTTTGGGTGTTATATATCAGTTTGCTAAGGAAAAAGAAAAAGAAAAGAAATGCAGCCCAAAATTAAAGCAGAACACAATTCGAATCAAAATCCCTCAGACCATTTTGATTTGTCTAAAAACTAAGATTTTAAACGCCTTCTTTTGTCAATTTACAAATTCTTGTAATAGCTACAAATATTTTGTTTTCAAACCTCATCGTTTATGTTTTGTTTTTTCCTTGAGATGGTTTCTTATCAAGCTATCATAAATTCAAAATCTATCATCCTTATTTTTCTAATTAAGTTAGAAAAATTAGGTGTGTTAAGAGTACAAACAGATTTTTGATGTTTAGCCCAGTAACATAAGTTTCTGGGTTTAAATAGATTATTCAACACTATTATATATCTATCTAATTTGTTTTAATAAAATAAAATATGCCAGAGAAAGAAATTAAAAACAAAAATTGAATAACAAGAGGAAAGATTCGATGTTTCCAACAAAATATTTTTATATAAGAAAGGTTGATGATAGCGACATCAAAGCTTTTTATCATGCGTGTCCTCTCGATATAATACAGTATCAGACAATCTTATCGTGGAGGAGATCGAAAGGACAAGGGATGCAGCTTCATTTGTTTTGTTTTTAAGTGAAAATTTTCTGTTCAAACCAGAGCCCTAGTTATTTCTCACAAGCTTGCGTTTTATTGCAGGAGTCATCCATTACAAACCCACAAGAGGCAGAGTGGTTGAAGTACTCTTCCTACTGGCCAGACCCTGACAACCAGGATCATCATGGGTAGGACCAGAGAATAAACAAACCCTCACAAGACACTATCATTATCGTTGCCATCATCATGATTGCTTGAAGCTACCCTTATGTTCTTTTCTATAAGAGGACCAAGAGATCATCTTATGTGGTCGCTCTTTTACTTTATTATTACATGCCTATAGGTTGGTCTAGTGGCTCTCAACTGAACTAACTGTTCAACAGTCCATGTTGGAAAGAAAGAAAAGAAGAAGAAAACAAAGAAAGAAAGAAAAAGGAAACCAAGAAAGGCTGCTCTCTACTGACAATATAGAAGGACAAACAAAGACCCAAAGCAAAATCTTCGTACATGAAAATCATCACCATCATGATTACGCTGTCATCCTTTACGTGCCGGTACTTATTATTTTATTTTTTAACACCTCCCGCCTAAGTTCTTTTATTGTTATTACACCAGAACTATATACATATAGCGAATAGCTTGTGCAAATTGCAGGAAAAACTATGTTAATTTATTCTGCTTATTTCATCTTAAAGTAAAGGTATAACTCTCTTCTCAGCAATGAAAAATGTGCTTATGATTTGTTTATATTCACTAATAAAAAATTAAAAATATTTTATCATCATTAAGAAAAACATTTCATTAATGCATGAATTGTTGATAGAATCATTAACTAAAACATTTTATTAGCATGTTTAGAGATTTATCTTTCATTAGCAATTCAAATACCAATAAAAATGTTAACGAGATATCTAAATTAAAAAAATAAGTTTTTATTGCTCATTTTATTGTTGGCATCTGAAATGCCATCGAATAATCCATTGCATATTCTATTAAAAATTCTTGAACTTTTTGTAGATTTCCAACAAAATTTGTGCAAACATCCAATGAAATGGCCAACAAAATTCCATGTTCATTGATGATTCCATTAACATTTCACTATTTTTTTATTGTTTGGTTTAAATAAATACAAATGTATTTTATCTCACCCTAAACTCACAACAATAACAAAAATCATATTCATAGCATAAATATATCTCCATAACAAAAAGAATTTTAATAAAAATTTCACCATTCATCTAAATATTATATACATAAATATCCTATGTAAGACATGTTTCAACAAAGATGGAGGTTAGGGGGAGGAAAAAATCCTACAAAGAAGGTTTCATAAAGGCAAATGTAAAGTCATGTATGCATGTTATTTCTCTCAATACATTCTATTTTCTTATTTTAACTGACACGACAAAGAGATTGATGTCTTCTCCCAAGTGCGGGAGTGTCGAAGTAATAAATAACCCGGCAAGACCGGGGTCGAACCACAGGGAGGTTATTGTACAAATTATAAATAACAAAAATACAACAACAACAACAACAACAACAACAATAATAATAATAGTACTAGTAGTATTAGTAGTAGTAGTAACAACAATGATAAAGAAAAAGAAGAAGATGAGAACTTTGAGATGAAATATTAAAGCAAGGATTAACAATGATAATAACAAGGTTAGAGGTTCCACTAATGGTATGTCAAACAAGTATAG
>SRLM01001937.1:0-24942 GCA_015708895.1 Populus ilicifolia | reverse complement strand
GGTTAGGGAAACCTAAACAAGATCTTATGAACTCAGAAATCTATGAATTGTTCAAACAAGTGAAAGTCAATATTCCACTCCTTGGTGCAATTAAACAAGTTCCATCTTATGCAAAGTTTCTTAAGGATTTATGCACAGTCAAAAGGAGATTGAATGTGAAAGAAAGCTTTTCTGATTGAACATGCTAGTGCCATCATCCAGTTTAAGACCCCTCTCAAATACAAAGATCCTGGTTGTCCTACCATTTCATGCATTATTGGAAGTCATAAGATAGATCAAGCTTTGTTGGATTTAGGAGCAAGTGTGAATTTAATACCCTACACTGTTTTCGAACAATTAGGTTTAGGAGAAATGAGGCCTACTCGAATCACTCTTCAATTAGCTGATAGGTCAATCAAGATTCCCAGGGGTATCGTTGAGGATGTGTTGGTATGTGTTATGTGTGGGAGCATGAAATGGTTGGGGTGGAGGTTGAAATGTTTGAGGGACTGAAGAGCCCTCATTTTTCCATCCAAAATTTGGGTGGTTCCTCCATCCAGGATTATAGGTCTCAGAGTAGGGATTGCCTAATTGGTTTGGAAATGGCTTTCTAACATTACTTGAATCAAAAGTTTGGCCATATAACACTTCCTTGAAGGCTGGAATGGTAGGACACTCAGTTGTCCTATACCCTTTGCTCTCACAGACAACACAACTTTTCTCTTGTTGCTCACTCATGACATGCATTTTTTTAATCTCAAGACACTCTACTTTCCTAGCCAATGAGGCTAATCTAGCATTGAGGTCATCAGTCTCTTTCAATTAAAACTTCCCACTTGAATGAGAAATGGTGTTTCTAGACTCAACATGAACTGGGAGAGAAGTCTCCTATTGCTTTGTGTTTTCAGCCAATTGATCAAAAAAATCAAAGGCCTTATTTGGTTCTTTGTCATAAAACTCACCATTACACATAGTTGACACTAGCTTTTTAAAATCTACGGTAAGAGAGTCATAGAAGAAACTCACTAACCTCCACATCTCAAAACCATGGTGGGGGCATGCATTTAACAAGTCTTTGAACCTTTCCCAAGCTTGGTGAAATGACTCATTTGGACTACAAGAAAAATTCATCATTTGACATTGTAAGGCTGCTGTCCTACGAGTGGGGAAGTATTTTTTCAAAAATTCAGCTTGCATTTCCCTCCATGTACCTATAGACCTAGGACGTAGGGAGTTTAGCCAAAGCTTGGCTTTATCCTTTAGAGAGAATGAGAATAATTTCAGCCGAATAGTTTCTTCAGTGCATGTTCTATCAATAAAAGTATTACATACCTCTTCAAAGTCCTTAATGTGTATATATGGATTTTCAGAATCCATACCATGATATGTGGGAAGAAGTTGGATCATGCCTGGTTTCAAATTGAAAGCTTGTTGGTTTAAAGGCAAGATAATACACGAAGGTGTATTTTGTCTAGCTAGGTGAAGATACTCTCTAAGAGTTCGAAAATTAGGTTGATCATTGAATTGTGGAGGTCCATTACCTTGAACACTCTCTTCACCCTCTATACCTTCAACATTAGCCATGATGAAAAAAGAATATTAATATAACAATTATATGAACATGAAAAGAAAGGAGAAAAGAAGAAGAAGAAGAAGACTGCAAATAAAAGTAAATGACATGTAAAAGATAAAGTAATAGCTAAAAAATACAACAAATTAGAAAATTCACACTTCAACTAATAAGCAACATTAACAATAATAGGAAGCATGAATAAAGAGGCGGTAATACCAACCAAGTACTTCAAACAATAAATATATCATTAAAAGACAATTATAACAAAGCATGAATTATAACATTAAAAAAAACAATTATAACAAGCATGAATAAAGAGGCGGTAATACCAGCCAAGTACTTCAAATAATAAATATAAGAAAAATAATCACAATAAAACAACAAAAACAAATAAAATAAACAAGAGGCGGTAAAACTGGCCTTCCAATATAAACAATAAATATAACATTAAAAGAAAGATGGTTGAACCAAAAAAAAAACTAACAATTAGAAGTCCAACAGTCCAATATCTGAAAAGTTAAGGTCAATTTTTTTTGCAGCGGTAAAACCAGCCATTTCATTTTTTTTCATCTTTTTTTAGGCGGTCAAACCAGCCAATTGATTTATTTTTTTATATTTTTTTTGTTTTTTCCAATAATTAAATCTAAATTTGTTACCTTTGCTTGCTAGCTCCCCGACAATGGCGCCAAAATTGATTGACCGCTTTTTATGATCGGCTTGTTTTAATTTGCTGCGGCCGACACATTTTTGGCAGCAAATCGAAATTTTGCTACCAAACACCCAATTCGACAGTGAATTCTAATTTGCTGCAGTTGATTCAATTTCGATAGCAAATACTTATTCATTGCAGTCGTCACATTTTCGGCAGATGCTCGAAATTTGCTGCAGAACACACAATTCTGCAGCGAATGCTGATTTGCTGCAGATGACTCGGTTTCGGTAGCGAATGCTAATTTATTGTGGCCGACACATTTTTAGCAACAAATCAAAATCTCGCTGCAAAACACCCAATTCGGCAGCGAATTCTAACTCGCTGCAGCTGACTCAATTTCGGCAGCGAATACTTATTCGCTGCAGCCGTCACATTTTCGACAGTAACTCGAAATTTGCTGCAGAACACACAATTCTGCAGCGAATGCTAATTCGCTGCAGAAGACTCAATTTCAGCAGCGAATACTAATTTGCTGCAGCCGATACAGTTTCGGTAGCGAATTGAAATTTCGCTGCAGAAGACACACATTGAAAACTATCAATTACAGCATATATATCTTTCAATCATTCCAGCAGAATACACACATTGAAACTATTCATTCCAGCATATAATCCTTCAGCCAATCCCAACAAAACACACACATTGCATGCGGGCCAACCCCATAGTTAAAGTCGGCCCCCTACTATGATTTGTTGTTTCTATTTTATTCATTTTTCTTTACTAGATGTTCTGAAATTGGCCTCATTTCATTTCTATTTTCTTTGTCCTCTTAGTAAATTTCTGTTTTCTTCACAGTTAGCTTAGGTCATAGTTCAATTTTCTTAGGGTTTTTCTTCTTCATTTCCGGTTCTGAATCTTAATGAGAAGAGGAAGGAAGTTTCATGACCCATACCTTACGAATCTAGCTAGATTTGAGGAAGGTTTGACAGTGTTCTTCCTGCTCTCCTGCTAGTTTTCTTCCTTCTTCTTCCTCTCACGTTGGTTCCCCTCTCCTCTCTCTCTAGGTGGCTGTCCAATCTTCTCTCAAGCTCTCCTCTCTCTCCCTCACACGTTCACAAGGCTTAGGATTCTGTTGGGGAGGAGAAAGGGAGAGTAACAAGCAGCTGGACATACAGCTGCAGCAACTTTGATAAAAGCTAGGGTTACCTTCTCTCTCCTCCTTATATTTATACTCCACATTAAATGAGGTGAGTGTTTGGGGGTTGGTTTAGATGTGTTCTTATCCTTGTTTTGGTCTATCTAAAACCAGTTTTACCCCTCTCTCTCAGCTCCTTAAGAAAATTATTATTATTTTATTTTTTAAGACGAAAACTGCATCTGCATCGGCAGCGGAAACTGCGTCGCTGCCAATGCAGAAATTGGTAGCGAAAACTACTTCGCTGCAGATGCAGAAATCGGCAGCGAAAACTAAGTCGCTAACAATATAGAAATCGGCAACGGAAACTGTGTCACTGCCGATTGAGAAATCAGCAGCGAAAATTGCATCGCTGTAGATGCAGAAATCGGCAGCAGAAACTGTGTCACTGCCGATCGAGAAATCGGCAGCGAAAACTGCTTCGCTGTAGATGCAGAAATTAGCAGCGAAAACTGCGTCGCTGACATTGCAGAAATCGGCAGCGGAAACTGCTTCGCTGCAGATGCAGAAATCGACAGCGGAAACTGCATCGCTGCAAATGCAAAAATCGGCAGCAGAAACTGTGTCACTGCCGATCAAAAATCGGCTGCGAAAACTACTTCATCAGTTCTGTCTATATATATATATATATATTTTCTTTTGGGTGTTTACATTCTCCCCCCCTTAATAGGAATTTCGTCCTCGAAATTTAAGAGGTTTCATACTGCATACCTAGTAGTTCAAATAAATTAGGGTACTTTTTCCTCATCTCGGCCTCCCTCTCCCAAGTTTCCTCTTCTACTTGAGCATTTCGCCATAAAATTATGATGATGGGGATCTTTTTGCTCTGTAGCTCCTTCACTTCCTGATCAAGTATCCTTATGGGCCTCAATTCTAGTGTTAAGTCTTCCTTGACTTCTACTGGAAACTGGGGTAGGATTCGGGTGGGGTCCACATCAGCCTTTCTTAACAATGAGACATGGAACACATCATGGACCTTGGCTAACTGTGGGGGCAAGTCCACTTTGTAGGCTACTGGTCCTACTCGCTATAAGATTTTGAAGGGTCCAATGAAGCGGGGAGTTAGCTTCCTTTTCAATCCAAACTGTAACATGTTCTTCCATGGGGCTACCTTCAGGAATTCCTGGTCCCCTGTACTGAACTCGAGAGGTCTTCTCCTCACATCAACATACTTCTTCTATCTATCCTGTGCGGCTTGGATGCGATCCCTGATAGTTCTCACTTTCTCCGTGGTGAATTGGACCAATTCTATGCCATATAACTTCCGGTCCCCGATTTCCTCCCAACATAAAGGAGTTCTGCACCTCCTACCATACAAGGCTTCATATGGGGCCATCCCTATTATGGCTTGGTGACTATTTTTATATGTGAACTCCACTAATGCCATGTGTTCCTCCCAGTTTCCTCCAAATTCCAAAACATAGGCCCGTAGTAGGTCTTCCAAGACTTGGATGATTCTTTCTAACTGGCCATCCGTTTGAGGGTGAAACGCAGTGCTCATGTCCAATCTTGTTCCCAAGGCATGTTGTATGCTTGGCCAAAGTCGAGAGGTGAACCTGGGATCTCGATCCGATACAATGGACACTAGAATCCCATGAAGCCGTACCACCTCATTTATATAAATCTTGGCAAGCTTGTCCACCGAGTTGGTCATCTTTATAGGCAAGAATAGTGTGGATTTTGTCAACCGATCTACGATAACCCATATCGCGTCATTTCCTTTCTTCCCTTTAGGAAATCCTGACACGAAATCCATGGTGATCATCTCCCACTTCCATTCTGGAATTTGTAATGGTTGTAATGGTCCCGCCGGCCTTTGGTGTTCAACCTTGACTTGTTGACATATCCCACACTTAGACACGTGCTCAGCTATTTCCCTTTTCATATCAGGCAACCAATAGAGGTGTTTCAAGTCTCGATACATCTTAGTGCTACTAGGATGTATGGAGAACCGAGACTCATGTGCTTCTTGTAGAACCATTCATTTGACTGTTTCGTCACTAGGCACGTATAACCGTTGTCCCATCATCAAGGATCCATCATCCGCTACTCGGAATTTCATTTCTACTCCGGCCTCTACATTCCTCCTAATCTTACACCCCTCCTTGTCATGGAATTGGGCATGTAGTATCTGTTCCTGATACGTTGGTCGCACCAATAATTGGGCTACTAATCCACCTCCGGCATTAATGTCCAAATCTGCACCCATCTCTTTCAATTCCGCCAATTGCCGCTCCTTTCCCACTGTTAACCTTCCAAGGGTGGCTTTATTTTTTGCGACTGAGGGCATCTACCACCATGTTTGCTTTCCCCAGATGGTATTCTATGGTGCAGTCATAATCCTTAATGAGCTCTATCCACCTTCTTTGTCGCATGTTCAACTCCTTTTGCGACATCAAATACTTCAGACTCTTATGATCAGTAAAAATTTGGGTTCGAGACCCATACAAATAGTGTCTCCATATCCTCAAGGTAAAAACTACAGCAGCCAGCTCCAGGTCGCGCACTAGGTAGTTCACCTCATGAGTCTTTAACTGTCTTGATGCATAGGCGATCACTTTCCCATGTTGCATCAAAACACACTCCAATCCCTTCCCCAAAGCATCACTATATGCCACAAAACCCTCGGTCCCTAAGGGAAGGGTCAACACTAGAGTAGTGGTGAGCCTCCTCTTCAATTCTTGGAAGCTTTTCTCACATTCTTCTGACCACACCCATTTCTTATTCTTCCTAGTTAACTGGGTCAAAGGGGTTGCAATCAGGGAAAAACCTTCGATAAACCTCCGATAGTATCCTGCAAGTCCCAGGAAGCTACGTATTTCGGTGACTGAAGTTGGTCTTTTCCATTTCAAGACTGCCTCAACTTTTTGAGGGTCTACAAAAACACCTTCGGCTGAAATGACATGTCCTAGAAACGTCACTCTCTTCAACCAAAATTCACATTTACTCAGTTTTGCATATAACTGGTGATCTCTCAAGGTTTGTCTCAACTGTTCTTCGTGCTCCTCGAAAGAATTTGAGTACACTAGTATATTGTCAATGAACACCACTACAAACTTATCAAGATATGGTTGGAAAACCCGATTCATCAAGTCCATGAAGAGGGCTGGGGCGTTCGTCAACCTGAACGGTAGCACCAAAAATTCATAGTGTCCGTAACGAGTTTTAAATGCAGTCTTTGCTACATCCGCTTCTTTAATCTTCATCTGATAGTACCCTGATCTCAGATCTATCTTCAAAAATGCCCTTGCTCCCTTTAATTGATCAAACAAATCATCTATCCGAGGTAATGGATACTTGTTTTTCATTGTTATCTTGTTCAGTTGTCGGTAGTCAATACAAAGTCTATGGGTTCCATCTTTCTTTCTTACAAACAACACCGGTGCCCCCCTTGGAGAATTACTAAGCCGTATGAACCCTTTGTCTAACAATTCTTGTAGTTGAGTCTTTAATTCATTCAGTTCTGTCGGAGCCATCCGATACGATTGTTGGGCTATAGGTGGGACTCCAGGAAAAGTGTCTATAGACACTTCTACCTCTCGCTTCGAGGGTAGTCTCGGTAGTTTTTCGGGAAACACATCTGGGAATTCCTTCACCACAGGAATATCCTTCAGTCATGGACCTTCATCATCACAGTTTAAGATGTATGCAAGGTATCCCATACATCCCTTTCTTAAAAGTTTTTGGGTTGTTACCACCGATATCAAGGCAATTGGTTTGAGAATTCTCTCCTTCAAAAATCATTCTCTCACCCTTAGGGGTTTGGAAAGTAACAGTTTTAGCATAACAATCTATTAGAGCCTTGTATTTACTCAACCAATTCATGCCTAGGATTATGTCAAAATCATGCAGCTCTAAGGGAATCAAGTCTACTTTTGTTTCATACCCAGATAGACTAACCCCCACATCCACATACACAATATTTGTTTCAACCATGTTTCCTATTGGAGTTCCAATTAAGAATCCCTTCTCTACTTTTTCTACTCCCTTTCTCAGTTTAGTGACAATTCTCTTAGCAGTGAATGAGTGGGTGGCACCCGGACCGAACAACACATGCACATTAAAATCATTCAATAGTAGTGTACCTACCACCACATCCGATGCAGCCCTAACCTCCTCCTGTGTCAGGTGGAAGACCCTCCCCGAGGTCCTATCATTTTGTGCCCTCGGTCTCCCTCGACTAGAGTTTGCTCCTAATTGAGAAGATCTCACTGGCCTATTCATGGTGACTGATTGTTGTTGGCTCGGGCTGGGTTGCCTTTAGCTTTGTACCTGTCCAGTGTTCCTTTTTGGGCAGTCCCTCTTGAAATGACCTCTTCCACCACAGTAATGACACCCTTGACTCAAATACTGGCAGTTCCTCCACCTATGACCTTCTCCTCTGCACACAAAGCATCGGCCGGGGGAAACTGAGCAGTCCCTAGGGTGTTTTTGCCCACATTTCATACAAAAAGGATAGTTAATACCCTTATGATCACCAGTCCCAGTTGAAGAGTTTTCCCTCGAGTGCGACCGTCCAACCATCACTCTCCCACTTGACTGTTGGTGGGGCGGTAACATCAAACTCCCCTTCTTTTTGTACTGCTCAAACACTCCACTTTTTCCTTTCTTCAGAAATGGTGGTCTGCTGCTAAAAAAGTCCCTATCTCTCTTTTTGCCTATGCCCTGATATCCCCCCTGGCCTTCTCCCATACAAGCCTTCAAAGCTTGGGCAGCCTCAATCAACTCTCTCACTCATTTAAATCGTAAGGCGATCAATCATTGTCTTAAGTCCTGTCGCAAACCATCTCTCAATTTCTCAATCATATGTTTTTCTGTTGGCATATAGTGTGGGGCAAACAATTAGAGATCATGGAACTTCCTTTCATACTCCAATACCGACATATCACCCTGTCTTAATGCCAAGAACTCTTGTTCTTTCACCTTGTGATGGTACCTAGAATAAAACTGATTCTCAAACTCTGTCTTGAAATCACTCCAAGTTAGTGTCTTGGTTGCACGCCTCAGCTGAATTGTTTCCCACCATGTCATGGCCCTATCAGACAATAACTGGGTTGCACAGTTTACCCTCAACCCCTCGGGTATGCTTATTTGAACCATGGTCTTTTCTACCTTCTTAATTCATCTTCCAGCTATCTCTGCATCTTATTCCCCCATATACGATTCACAGCCCATTTCCCTCATACTCTTGACTAGTCGCACCAATGGCACCACGTTATCTGTAGTCATGCTTATCATAGGGGCTGCATATGGAATCTGCGTGGTGGGAGTTGCTTGTGTCGTTGAACCTGCCATACCCTCCATCACTGCTTTAACTATTTGTACAAGGAGTCCTGGGTCTACATATTGTAGGGGCACACCAGTTGGAATAGTCGATGGTTGTGCTTCTGATCTTTCTTGTTGCGTTGCTGCAACTAGGGGTACTCCCTCTGTTTTGTTAGACCTCCCGCCATCCCCCGCTACTGCAGCTTCCCCCTGTAAGGTTTCGGGTGGTACTATCAGAGCATGAGATGCCGTATCATCCAAGGGATCTTCGTCTTGCCAACCTTAGGCACCTTAGTTCCCGCCTCTCCTATCTAAGGAGGGCGGCTCAGTACGTGTCCCTTTCGGGTGCGTACCATCTTGAAATTCACCACACTAACACAATTATCAGTGATCCCCAGGATCTAAACCAGGGGCTCTGACACCAACTATAACAACCCAGCTTTTCAAGCCCCAAAACAACAAAAAAAAAATTTTCTTTAACACACATCGTGTTGGTAAATTGCGAACCTATTTTCCTCACATCATCAAAATGCAATCCATACATCAACTACATTCAACATTTCAATTAAAAGGGAAATTTACATAAACATATAATATTATTTTTGCATGCTTAGAAGTTCATATTATAATATTACATCCATAGACATGAGTTTGCATTTCTATCCCACTAATAGTCACCATGAATTTAAACAAAAGGGTTCAATAAAAGTTATATGTTTAACACATTGATCCATATAAAATACATCGTGAGTTAGGATGCAACTACATGATTCCTTGCAAAAGTAAGTTCGGCAGCAAGAATTGGTTCACTACAGGCTGCCAGTTCGGTAGCGACAACTGTTTCGCTCCCAGCAGCTAGTTCCGCAGCAAAAACTGTTTCGCTGTTGGCGTCACTGTTCCGGCAGCAGATACTAAATCATAGGGGACAACTCAGTTTCGGCAGCGAATCACAATTTCGCTGCAACCAACTCAACTTCGGTGGTGAATCACAAATTCACAATAGAACATGAAACTCGACAGCGAATGTTAATTGGCTGCAGACAACTCAACTCCAACAGCAATTCACTACAGTAGACACAGTTTCAGTAGTGAATCGCAGTTTTGCTGCGAAACATAAATTCGGGAGTGAATTCTAATTCGCTGCAGAAGACTCAATTTCGGTAGCGAATACTTATTTGCTGCAGCCATCACATTTTCGACAGCGAATTGAAATTTGCTGCAGAACACAATTTTACAGCGAATGCTGATTCACTACAGAAGACTCGGTTTCGGCAGTGAATGCTAATTCGCTGTGGCCGACACAATTTTGGCAGCAAATTGAAATTTTGCTGCCAAACACCCAATTCAGCAGCAAATTCTAATTTGCTGCAGCTGACTCAATTTTGGCAGCAAATATTTATTCGCTGCAGCCGTCACATTTTCGGTAGACACTCGAAATTTGCTGCAGAACACACAATTCTACAGCGAATGCTGATTCGCTGCAGAAGACTCGGTTTCGACAGCGAATGCTAATTCACTACGGCCGACACATTTTTAGCAACAAATCGAAATCTCGCTGCAAAACACCCAATTCTGCAGCGAATTCTAATTCGCTGCAGCTGACTCAATTTCGGCAGCAAATACTTATTCGCTGCAGCCGTCACATTTTCGGCAGCGACTCGAAATTTGCTGCAGAACACATAATTCTGCAGCGAATGCTGATTCGCTGCAAAAGACTCGGTTTTGGCAGCGAATGCTAATTCGTTGTGGCGGACACATTTTTGGCAGCAAATCAAAATCTCGCTGCAAAACACCTAATTTGACAGTGAATTCTAACTCGCTGCAGCTGACTCAATTTCGGCAGCGAATACTTATTCGCTGCAGCCATCACATTTTCGGCAGCAACTCGAAATTTGCTGCAGAACACACAATTCTGCAGCGAATGCTGATTCGTTGCAGAAGACTCAAATTCAGCAGCGAATACTCATTCGCTGCACCCAATACAGTTTCGGCAGCGAATTGAAATTTCGCTGCAGAAGACACACATTGAAAACCATCAATTACAACATATATCTTTCAACCATTCCAGCAGAATACACATATTGAAACTATCCATTCCAGCATATAATCCTTCAGCCAATCCCAGCAAAACACACACATTGCATGCGGGCCAACCCCATAGTTAAAGTCGGCCCCCTACTATGATTTGTTGTTTCTATTTTATTCATTTTTCTTTACTAGATGTTCTGAAATTGGCCTCATTTCATTTCTATTTTCTTTGTCCTCTTAGTAAATTTCTGTTTTCTTCACAGCTAGCTTAGGTCATAGTTCAATTTTCTTAGGGTTTTTCTTCTTCATTTTCGTTTCTGAATCTTAAGGAGAAGAGGAAGGAAGTTTCATGACCCATACCTTATGAATCTAGCTAGATTTGAGGAAGGTTTGACAGTGTTTTTCCTCCTCTCCTGCTGGTTTCCTTCCTTCTTTTTCCTCTCACATTGGTACCCTTCTCCTCTCTCTCTAGGTGGCTGTCCAATCTTCTCTCAAGCTCTCCTCTCTCTCCCTCACACGTTCACAAGGCTTAGGTTTCTGTTGGGGAGGAGAAAGGGAGAGTAACAAGCAGCTGGACATACAGCTGCAGCAACTTTGATAAAAGCTAGGATTACCTTCTCTCTCCTCCTTATATTTATACTCCCCATTAAATGAGGTGAGTGTTTAGAGGTTGGTTTAGATGTGTTTTTATCCTTGTTTTGGTCTATCTAAAACCAGTTTTACCCCTCCCTCTCAGCTCCTTAAGAAAATTATTATTATTTTATTTTTTAAGACGAAAACTACATCGCTGTCGATGCAGAAATCGACAGCGGAAACTACATCGCTGCCGATGCAGAAATCGGCAGTGAAAACTGCTTCGCTTCAGATGCAGAAATCGACAGCGGAAACTACATCGCTGACCATACAGAAATCGGCAGCGGAAACTACTTCGCTATAGATGCCGAAATCGGCAGCAGAAACTGTGTCACTACCGATCGAGAAATCAGCAGCGAAAACTACATCGCTGCAGATGCAAAAATCAGCAGCAAAAACTGTGTCACTACCAATCGAGAAATCGGCAGCGAAAACTGCTTCGCTGTAGATGCAGAAATCGGCAGCAAAAACTGCGTCGCTGACAATGCAAAAATCAGCAGTGGAAACTGCTTCGTTGTAGATGCAGAAATCGGCAGCAAAAACTGTGTCCCTGCCGATCGAGAAATCGGCCGTGAAAACTGCATCGCTGCAGATGCAGAAATCAGCAGCAGAAACTATGTCACTGCCGATTGAGAAATCGGCAGCGAAAACTGCTTCATCAGTTCTGTCTATATATATATATATTTGTTTTTTCTTTTGGGTGTTTACAAGACAAATCACCGCTTTCACTTAAAAACCAGGGGAAACATTTTACCAATGTTGGGATAGGTGTCGAGACTTGCTTAGTACTTGCCCTCATCATGGTTTTGAAAGATGGAGATTGGTTTCAAATTTTTATGAAGGGTTAACACCTAAAGATAGGCAAATGGTTGAATTGATGTGCAATGGAACTTTTGAGGACAAAGACCCTGATGAAGTAATGGAGTACTTAGACTTGTTAGCTGAAAATGCTCAAAATTGGGACACCGCGGGTACTTATGAGGCACCGAGTAAAACTCAACCTCATACATCTAGTGGAGGTATGTACAACCTTAGGGAAGATCATGATCTTTAAGCCAAGTTTGCATCTTTAGCTAGAAAAGTCGAGGCACTAGAATTGAAAAAGAGTGGTCAATTAAAATATGTTGAAAACATTATATGTCAAATATGTGAAACAAATGAACACTCAACCGATAACTGTCCAACCTTGCCTTCTTTTAAGGAATGTCTCCATGAACAAGCCCATGCTTTAAACAGTTTCCAAAGGGCCAACCATAACCCATACTCTCGAACATACAACCCTGGTTGGAGAAATCATCCAAATTTTAGTTGAAAGAGTGAGAACAACAATGCACAAACTTCACAACCACCATTTCAAGCACATTACAATTTCCAAAATTCTTATGGATATGCACCTCCTACAAGAAATTCTGAGGAAACTTTGTATGCATTTATTGAAAAGCAAGAGACAATCAACACTCAACTTGCTCAAAGCATAACAGATTTTAAAAATACTCTTGCAAAATTCACATCTGCTCTCAGTTTTCAAGAGAAAGATAAGTTTTCATCTCAACTACAGCAAAATCCCAAGGAGCAATACAATGCAAATGCAAGTAGTTATGGAAGTCAACACATGGATCAAGTCAAATCAGTCATCACTCTTTGCAGTGGTAAGGTTATTGAAAAACCCACTCTTGAACCTTGTGAGAAAGATGATGAGTCAATCTCTAAGGGTAAGGAAGGGGTTGAATCTGAATATTGCAAGGAAAAGACTGATTCCCTGCCAGCACTTCCATTTCCTCATGCCATGACCAATCAGGAAGAAATCGAGGATGAAAAAGGCACCGAAAATATTGATGCAGATCTTTTATCAAAAGCGACAACAGATTCAACACCCGACATCACACTAATTGATGATTACTTTCCTGATGAATCTCTACTTTCTTTTAGTTCAATGCCTTGGTTTGCTAAAAATATCAATTTTCTTGTTTTAGGATTTTACCAGCTCACTGGAGTATCGAAGATAAAAGAAAATTTTTGAGCGATGTGCAAAAATTTTATTGGGATGACCTTTACTTATTCAATTATTGTCCTGATCAAATATTTCAAAGATGCATTCCCAATAATGAGGTAAGTGATGTTATTAAATTTTATCACTCTAAGGCACGTGGGGAACATTTCCCATAAAAAAAAAAGGATTCTAGAAATCTTACAGAGTGGATTTTACTGGCCCACCATATTCAAGGAGTCACCTGCATTCCATAAAAACTGTGAAAATTGTCAAAAGGTGGGATTTATTTCAAAACACAGAGAGTCTTTAGATAATCTTCTAATGACACTTAAGTCTCATCATAGTCGAGATAAGCATCGTGTAATTTATGACTTATGAACCCATTTTCATAAAGAACATGCTTGGTATAGTCTTGGGAATTTGACTAAAAAAGACCCTGTTTGCTAGTTTTTAAGAAAACTGGATGGGAAGCCTATCGCCGACCCATAAAGGACGTTTAAGCTGTTCTTGGACGTAAAACCAAGGGAAGATGTGAGCCACAATCACAACTACCTATACATACACATGCTTTTTGTGTCTTTTGGTTTTATTATTGTGTTTTGTTGTCACTTATATTTGCTTTGTTACTTATACATAACATTGTACTATCTACATATTAGTATCTGCAACCCGAGTTACTAAACTTGTAGGGGTGTCTTAACACCTAATGCCCTAAGACCAACTGGTTTGGGAGTCATTAGTTGAAAGCTCATTACATGGGTTAAAGATGCATGGTGTTTTAAATTATATGTATATATATTAAAAAAAAAGACAAAAATAATAATCCCAGCCCAAGGAAGTTAATCTTAAACATTAGAACACAAAATTTATTTTCTTCCAGGAAAAGCCCTATAATTATGTGTTGATACAATGAGCACAAAAGAAAGGTTTTTGAATATCTTGTTATGAGGTATTGAGCAGGTATATAAATATAACAAGAGTTTGTTTATATGGATAGAGTAATAGAAGTTAAATGATGAATACCTTGCTTTGTGGAATTTGCAAATTATCTTTCTATTTTAACGCTTTGATTACTAGGGACTAGGAATAAGCTAGTTGGGGGGTGTAATTAGTACTCAAAAGTGCATTTTTATCATGGTTTTATATCATCATTTTGCACTTAAAGTATCAATAACTCCTCAACTAAAGTACGTTTTATAATAATCTATCTAATAATATAAGATACCTTTAATTTGCGGTAAATATCCATTTTAAATGCAGGCCTATCACATAAATGAAAGGATTGATTGATGACTTTAAGAACTTCAATTGCAAAGGCAAAGAGATGATCAAACTTAGAAAAGAGATGTCGGTGCAATCCAAATCGGAACACTGTTCGGTAATTGGATCATATCTGGAGCTATAGATCTCAGATTTAGGTCTACTTTATATGGATGGAAAGGTAAGACATAGGCCTACAACTTTCATATGGAGCCCAAGATCTAAAAAGGCCATTTTAAGTCCAAATTATTGCAACAACAAAGAAGCCCGAATCTGTCCTCTAGCCCGAGCACTGTTCAGTATTTTAGCCATATCTAGAGTTCTAGAAGTCGATAGAAGCTGAATGTTTTACATAAGAAAGCTGAGACAATTGTCTAGAACTTTCATGTTTTTAAGTGGCTCTAATTGTGACGTCATCAATGATGTTTTGGGCAGACAAGAGAAGATAAGGATTGTCACCAAGTCAAGGGTTGGCCATCTACTCATCAATTAGTCATCAAATCAATAGTTTCCAATTTTGGCCTATAAAAGGAGGCATTTGCAATGTATTTAGGCATCTTGGTGTCCAGATCAAGATCATGCTCTTGTTTTCTCTCTTTGTATTCTTTATGCTTTGTTTTCATTAATATCAAGTTTATGCCTTTCATTTCTTTTCCTTTGCTTTGTTAACTCTTATCTTATTTATGTTCTTATTTTGTTTATTCATTTTTCTTTCTTCCATTATGTCTAGCTAAGTTAATTATGTCAAGGTGAAAAGGTTACACTAATGGTGTAAGAATAAGTATGGTATAAACTTAATATGGACTTTAATGTTTAATACTAACATGTTTTATATTTGTTATCTTGTTCAGTCTTTAATACTTTCTTGTTAAATGACTAATCTTGATTTATGTTGTATAACAATTGATACAACAAATTCTTGACACTTTCATAGCCCATACTGTATGGTATAACCGACACCTGAGCTATGAAAAGAACTTGATTTGTTGTTAACATAAGTTATAATCATGAATGCTTGACGAAATTTACAAGTATTAGCATTAATTGAATAAGATGACTAATGTAATCATGTTAACAATTATAATCTGATTGGAACTATTATTATTATTGTTGTTGTTGTTGTTGTTGTTATTGTTGTTGTTGTTGTTGTTGTTGTTGTTATTGTTGTTGTTGTATTGTTGTTATTTATAATTTATACAATATCCTTCATGTGGTTCGACCTCGGTCTTGTCGGGTTATTTATTACGTCGACACTCCTGCACTTAGGAGAAGACATCAATATTTTTGTCGTGTCAAATATCTCAAGTCATTATGTAACAAAATATAGGCCATGGTATAATATTACACACAACAATCATAACACACTCTTTTTTCCCTTTGTTATACATCATTTTCCTACTTTGGTTTACTAACTCAAACATCAAGGGGTCTCTTATCCTAATAAAAGATTTATTTTAAAAGATTTCATGAATCTCAAGCCTAACCAATAAATAGTTTTATAAAGCCTTAGTGACATCTAAGAACTGATCTTGATCCAGACCAAGAACATTTTTTTTACTCTTATCATAATTATCACACGTGTCTAGCATCACGGTGATCGTCCATCTTAAAAAATATGTATGTAATAGACTGATATATATACTATATTCTAGCAAAATATGAAGAGATAAGAAATATAGACTAGGAGTCACCATTTAGTATTCTGGTCACCAGAAACCGTAATCGGTCCAGAGATAGGGTATGAAGATTGGTTATGTAAAAGACAGGTATTAGCACCTCAACTACATTTTATCTAAAGTAAGTTATATTGTTGTGTCTGGTAAAATCTAAAGTCTGGTTGTGGTGTCTAAAATTTATCGGTTTGTCTATAGTTCTATAAATTCAACTAAATCTTCAATAAAATATAATTGAGTCTATAAATATTTTATTTTAATTTTATTTTAAATTAATTTTTTTATTAACAAAGCTGTTATCAATTAACAAATTACTATTAAATTTTAATTTTTACATTTTTATACCTGCTGAACTTATTTATAAAAAGTATAAACGGCAGTAATCCAAAGCCCATCCTTTCTTCTAAAAATACCTTTCCGCGCTTCACAGCAAACAAAAACAACTTCCCCGACACAATCTCTCCACCACAAATCATTGATAGCCCATCCTATCTCCTAGAATATGATTTTTCGTATTATGACTTGTGTTTTATATTTATACATTAGAATCTGTTTTTTATTCAAAACTCACTAGAAATTTTCTGCACCACACGCGCAGGCTCTCTATTACTTGCAATTTGGAAACAAAATTTCCACATAACAATATTCGTTTTCACATAGAAGAAGGTAAAGACTTCTAGATCTTTATCCACATCCACCTAATAAAGACAAGGTGTCTTTTGTTTTGTCTTTTTTGTAACAACAAAAGAATTAGTTTCTATAGGTATGTTCTGAATCCTTATGTTCTGAATCCTAAACAGCGGGATGCACGGATATGAGGTCTCTAAATTATCAATTCAATTCTACAATATCAGCATAAAAAAAAAAATATGTGAAATTCTTATTACTCCATGACGTATGTTCTAGTGAAAACAGTCAAGATGTTAAACATTTTCAAGTTTTTTATGCTAATATTCTCAAGCAATGGTAAGTTTAGAAATATTCTATCCGAAGTAATTCATCGAAAGATCTCTCATAGTTGAAATTATTTAGAAAGTGATTTAATGGGTAATCATAATTATGATAAGCATTAATTATTATTAATCTATACAAAATTATGGTGATTCACATATATGTAAGGGTTTCTCCATTGAAAAAGACAGATGAAGAGCTAAAAATAAAAAACAAATTTTAGTTTTTTTCCCTTGATTTTGCAGCTCCACAGGACTAGCCAAGCGAATAGCCAAAATGGTTTTTTTGTTAAAGAAAAATCATTTCTATATATATATTAATAGAGCCAAAAACATTAAAATAAATTATTTAATTTTCTCAAAGTTCTTCTTAAAATATCCAAAAGTATTAAATTAAATATATTAAAGTACAAATTACTTGTTAAAATGGTTTTTTTCCTTTCAAGTGCTCATAAAAAAAAATCATATTTACACTATTTAAAAAGCTATATCAATAATTTAGCATTTTTAAATGATTTTTTTCATATTGGAGATGCTCTAAGCAAATTATGGAAAGTAACAATAAGAAGAGAAAAATGGACAGAGTTTAGTTCTATTTTTGCATGGAAAATTTTGATTATTTTAGAATGAGATCGGTATTTAAAGAATTAGATTCTTTTGACCCCATAAAGTCAAATTACTTCTACGAATGTTAAATACCAGGAAAAAAAAATACTCTGATTACTCGTAGAAAAGGAAAAAGAAAAGGGAAAAAAAAAAGAAACAAACCGTGATTTTCTCAAAATAAACGTAAATTCGCCTGGAGACATTGAGTAATTTGCTGGCATCTGATATTGATATCTAAATTGATTTTTGTTAGCTAAAAATGAAATGGTTTCTGAGCAAGCAAGAGAGAGGTTTTAGATGGTTTGAAAACCCGGTTCATCATGTTAATTTCCGGTTTGACAGCTATGTTTTGGCTACTGTAATGCACAATAGCTACTGTTTTAAGCAACTTGCCCTTAAAGATGAAAAAGAGTCTTTTTCTTGATTCCTAATTTTATGAACACCCTTTTATTTTGTCTTTAGAAGTTTCTGCTTTTTTGTTATTTCTATTACAGACAACAATTCTTTTGAATCATATTCTTTCCCCTGCTTATCTTTATTCTCTTTTACTACATGATTCTGTGAAGCCTGTGAAGTCGGCATCTGCTTGGTTTCTGGAAATGGGAAAGTTGTCTTTTTTTCTTCTGTCTGTTCTGTTCTTGGTTTCTTTGCTTAATGGAGAAACAGTCACTGCCGCTTCAAGAAAAAAGGTAGCCACTGGTGCAAGAACCCGTGATGGATCAGAAGAATGGGGATATGTAGAAGTTAGACCACGTAAGCAAACTGTTTCAGTTTTCATTCTTTATATTTATTTATGTATGCTATTAGTAATTGAAAATGTGCCAATCTTGGTTTGTGTTAACCAGGAGCGCACATGTTTTGGTGGCTTTATAGGAGTCCTTACAGAGTCGAAGATTCATCCAAACCATGGCCAATCATTCTTTGGTTGCAGGGTGGACCTGTGAGTACCTAATTGCTAATGTTTGGTATCAAAATGCTCCATTAATTAATGTTTGGTTTGACAAAACAGGGAGGATCAGGTGTTGGGATGGGAAATTTTGAAGAAATTGGGCCGCTGGATACCTATCTGAAGCCCCGGAATTCGACATGGTTACAAGTGGCTGATCTGCTCTTTGTGGTAATTCTCATCCACTATCTATATATATATTTTTTCAGGATTTCTCTCCTATTTGACTTATTCTTTGAGGGGATTGTGCAGGATAATCCAGTCGGCACAGGATACAGTTTTGTGGAAGAGGGTGATGCAGACTTGTTTGTCAAAACTGATGACGAGGCAGCAAGTGATCTAACTACTCTGTTGGAGAAAGTATTTAATCGGCATGAGAGCCTTCAGAAGAGTCCTTTGTATATTGTAGCAGAGTCTTATGGAGGCAAATTTGCTGTCACTCTTGGTTTATCAGCTCTGAAAGCAATTGAAGCAGGAAAACTGAAACTTATACTTGGAGGTAATCATTAATTTCTTGCCAGCCAATCAATCTTCTGTTAAAGAAACACGATCGAAACAAATTTACAGGCTATTTCTGCACACGCAGGAGTAGCGTTGGGTGACACTTGGATCTCACCAGAAGATTTTGTGGCAAGTTAATTAGTCTTGTTTGCGTATTTCATCTCTTGTGTTAGACAGAAAAGATTATTTTCCCTGCCACTTTTTTGGATTCTGATATTACAAATTTGAAGTTTCCAGCTTTCATGGGGTCCTCTTCTAAAAGATTTATCGAGGCTCGACAACAACGGACTTCAGAAGGCAAACAGGTCCAAGCTATTGCCGTGTTCTTAATGAAAACAAATTAAATATTGACAAATTGTCTTAGTATTAACATCTTTTATTTTACAATACAGCCTGGCTGAGAAGATTAGGCAGCAAATCCGCGAAGGTCAGTATGCTGACGCAACAAATTCTTGGTCTGAGCTTGAGGAAGTGATTAGTGCTAACAGCAATTCTGTGGTATTCTTTGCTGTTCTCTCAATTTTCATTTCTTTTATGAGAATTCAACAAACAATTTGAACTATATATTTTTGTGGCAATATTTTCAGGATTTCTATAATTTTTTATTGGATGCGGGATCGGACCCTGTGTCTCTAACTACAGCTGCGGCTGAATTATCGCAAAAAAATGCAATGAGGAGCTACTCGAGATATATAATCTCTCAGAGGTCATCACTTCCAGGAGGTGGTGTCGGTGATCTTGATAGCATAATGAATGGCGTCATTAAAAGAAAGCTTAAGATAATCCCAGCTAATTTCTCGTATGCTTCCTTCTTGCTCAAGTAATTAATTATCATCTAATTAAGAGGTAATCAATCGATCCATCACTGAACAATCTTTTCGGTGTTTAATTATAGATGGGGAGAGCAGTCTTCTAACGTTTTCAACCAGCTGGAAGGCGATTTTATGAGACCGAGAATTAATGAGGTGCTGTCCTAATTTTCTTTGTTCAATTACTAGGTCAAGCTTGATTAGATCCCAGAATTTCATGGTTATATATGTTGATAACCGTTAAAAAATCAAAATAATATCATCAAAGAGTATATCCCCAGCTCATAAAAGAGAGCTTGGTTATCTGGGCCAATATTTTTATTAAAAACTTGTTGTTTATTTTTTTTAAATAAAATAATTAATATGTATATAATAACAATAATTTTTTACTCCGTTGAAGATAGGTTCCAAATAGGGGATTTTTTTTAAGTTAATGATTATAGTGTAATATTGTTCTAAATGTAAATCTTTCTTTCGAGACTCTAACTACTATAAGTTTATACTTGGTGAAGAATATTTTGTTTTCTTTCTTTCTAAGTAATGTTTTGCTCCTTTTTTCCCATTTTAAATGCAACCAACGGAGGAGGAAATTGACAATTCCACTAAACTCATAACTCATGATGGGATCTAGCTATATGTATATACCCAATGGAATTTATTATTATTATTGTGTTATTTTATTTATTCATCTCCTTATGTTTTGTAGGTTGATGAACTCCTAGCTAAGGGAGTGAATGTGACTATATACAATGGGCAAGTATGATTTCTCTCCGTGCTAGCTAGCATGGACCTTAAGGAATGGTTTAGGGTCCCCATGGTCCACCCATGTGCATCATCCATATGTATATGAATCATTGATGTGAATATTCAAATATCTTGTCTATTATTTATTAAGAAGCTAACTAGATAAAATATAATTTAGTTCATGTGCTCTTATGATTTAGTCTTTTTTTTTTGAAAAGCATAATATGATGTGATATTAAAATAATATTAAAAAAAAAGCTTAACTTTGATTAACAAGTAATTAATTAAGCTAATCTGATGATTGTATAGGATAATTTTCCCATCTTTAAAATAATAAATTTATTTCCTTGCTTGTTACATGTAGCTTGATCTCATTTGTTCAACCAAGGGAACCGAAGCATGGGTTGAAAAACTCAAGTAAGAGGGTGCCTTATTTTTCTTCTATTAGATATTATCATTACTACTTTCCTCCTCTCTCTCTCTCTCTCTCTCTATATATATATATATATATATATATAGACACACACACACACACAAGAAAAAAGGCAATCACCAGACTGATAATACATTTTTCAGGTGGGAAGGGCTGGATAGTTTTTTGAGCATGAACAGAACTCCTCTTCTTTGCGGTGCAGAACGACAGCTCACAAAAGGATTTACCAGGTCGTACAAAAACCTGAATTTCTTCTGGATTCTTGGGGCAGGCCACTTCGTAAGTCAAAACTATACCATCCTCCATAATGAAAATGATTGAGAGAAAATTATCATTTAATGTATTCTTACAGATTAACCTTCAAATTATTCCGTTGAAATACTAAAACTCCCATGTAAAATTACCGAGTTAGAATAAAAGAAAAATAGAAAAATAATCGCGCACTAGGGTTCCTGCTAAAACCGGTACAAATTCTTCTTTTTTTTTAAAAAAAAAAAACAAACTCAGCACCCGAAATTAATATATCTTCTATATACCCTATGATGTGTGATTTTTACCAGCTCATCACTGATCATCGTGACACAGTGTTTTAGCCTAATAATTGAATAATTCTCTCAAGTAAACTTAGATTGAAAAATAAATTAGTTGTGATTAGGGAAATGTGTTTGGAGTATCGGGTTTTCGGTGTAAGTATAATATTTAAAATTTGATTTGTTAACTGTAAGTCTTTAATTATTTAATTTTAAAAAAATAATACCTAAATCTATTTAAAAATAAGAAAAATTATATGATCATAAATGTGAAATATTGATAATGAGTTATCCTCAAAAAAATTTTAAATAATTTTATTTTCTACAAGGTAAAAATTATAAGAGATCATATAGAAAATTTCATATCCCCAGGTACTCATATTTAATTTTTATTAGCAAAAAAAGTATATAGTTAATTTACTATAATTAAGAAAATCTATATAAAAAAACACTAAATTAGATGTTGAGGGTTAATAATAATGTTTTATTAGCACTACATTGACAGCAGTTAGAGGCCATACATATATACGACTTTAAAACTTAGGCCACCTCACTAGCTGAAAAGTCACATAGGACTCCTTTATTTGTCATTTTACTTTCGTACAATTCACATACTACTTAATAGCACATCACATACTTGCTGAAAAGTCATATATCACTCAATTATTGTCATTTTACTTTCATGCACATCACATGCTGAAAAGTCACATATCACTCAATTACCTGTCATTTTCCTTTCATGCACATCACATGCTGAAAAGTCACATATTACTCAATTATCTCTCATTTTACTTTCATGAACATCACGTACTAATTACTAGGATAGTGGTTTGCGTTTCCCAGGAGGTCATTAAATATCTCGTGTCTTATAAAGTTAAATTTAAAGTAATTTTTGATTTAATTATAAATATAGACCAATAGTATTTAGTTTGATTGTCAAGTTAAACCTAACAGTATTAACTCTAACCCAAGAGTCTAAAAATTATTTGATATAGTTAAGTATCCGGAATCAACGTTTTAAATCCTGCTTAAGGTTAGACGCAACACTATTGAATCTTAATAGCATCAAAATCTCATGCTAATAGGGCTTGTGATACAGCCGAACCTAACTCTATTGAGTCCTGCTAGCTCTAGAATCATTGGGTCTTACTAGCAATAGGACCAAATTTCTTATCTTCACTTTCCTTCTCGTTTTGCCTTTGCTTTTCCAATCTACCTCTACTCCTATTTTTAACCTCTCTAAACTCTATTATAAAATCATAATTAAATCTAACCAAACCTAAAATGCTTAAAAATCTAGTGTAAAATGTCATCTAATTTTTCACTCAAGTAAAAACAAATTTTCAATAGCACACTCGGTTGTATCTCTTAATGCATCAATAACTCATTCAAGTCTCGAAAACATCTGAAAAAAAATAATTTGACGAAAAAAAATATAATTTAAAAAAAAATATTTTTGAAAAGCAACAACAAGCATGCTTTAATAAGAAAAATATCATCAAAATATCTTAAATGAAAAAATATTTTTTTAAAAAAAAAATTAGTTGTCGATATATTAGGTGCTACTCCGCTATGCTCTATTGACAGTATAAAAAATATTTTATTTGAAGATAGTAATGAACCAAATACGTTCCATGTTTTTAACTCAACTCAAGCATTTTTATATTTTAAAAAAATATTATTGATCCGCTATGGAGCATAGGCCAATATACTAGCTATTATATTATTAAAGCTTTTGGGTCCTGTTGGAGGCAGGACCAATATTACAAGTTGAGTCATGTTGGAGGCAGGATCTAATGCTACAAGTTACAAAGCCTAACCATATTAGGTCTTGCTAGGCATTCAGACCCAATATCTATAGGATCTAATGTTATTAGATCTTGCGGGAAGCTTGATCTATTTTGTCTTTTTATTTTTTGTACTTCTTTAAAATCAAAAGGAAATGAAAGTTGTCCATAGAAGTTCTCGCTTGATTGAAAGGATATATATACATGAAATCTTAGTTTCTTCGCTAACTTTCTAAGATTTAACCTTCACCACGACATTAGTGGCTTAACTCTTCATGCTTCTTGCTTGATTGAAAGGATATAACATATGAAATCTTAGTTGCTTTGCTGACTTTCTAAGGTTTAACCTTTGCCATGACATTAATGGCTTAGCTCTTCGTGCTTCTTGAAAGCTTTTTTTATAGAGAGTGCCCATCATCAATTTTTAACTAAACACAGAAAAGACAACACCCTTATAGGTGCTATAGTATCATCCACAGTATAAACACTTTATATCTACGATGTGGTCTACAGCTTAATGAGTCTACATCCATATTAAATGCACAATGTTTTTCTCACACTTTTTTAAAGTACAATATAATGCAGTGAGTTAGTATCCATGTTGCTTGAAAAGTCATGCTAACTCACAATGGCAGGTGTAGTTGTCTGATGGTTTGAGTTATAAAATCTTGTACACCAAGTTCTTGTCTGATGGTTTGAGTTATAAAATCTTGTACACCAAGTTCTAGCCATAATTCAAAGCATGGCTATAAAATTTTACAAAGCTCCATAGGTTAACTTAGTGATCTATTTATCTAAACTCAAAGTCAAGTATAAGCCAAGTTTATTTTTATCTAGTTTTTTATCAAAACAATATACTTTTAGAAAAAAACTCCAATCAATATTGGTTTTTAATTTGTTTTTTTTCAAAAGAAAACAACCTAAAACAACATGTTTTTTAAAAAATATAATTTGAGTTGATATATCTACTTGGAAATTAACTCATAACTTGAGTCCTGAGCTGGAAAAATATTGGGTTAGATCTTATAAATATGATTGATTCTAAGTGTATCTTTCCACATGCATTTAAGGAACTCGGGTTTCAATTTTTACTTCCAAGAATTCAAGTCATAACTTCAGTTAAATTTAACTTATTTTCTTTGTTGAATTACAAGAACGGAAGCAACATAAGTCATTCTAGTAATCCTTAATAAATAAAAGTCATGATATGTAATGATAGTATTTTAGAGAGTGTTTTGGTAAGTTAGTACATTTTTAAAAAATAATTTGTAAAATAACTCATGAGGAAAAATAATTAGAAATCTAGCATAATTAAGAGAGTCATAAATGACATCTGCGACACGTGAGTTGCTTGACCGCTTTTTATGATCGGCTTATTTTAACTCGCA
>SRLM01001936.1:0-32891 GCA_015708895.1 Populus ilicifolia | reverse complement strand
CTTGCGAGTTAAAACAAGCCGATCATAAAAAGCGGTCAAGCATGCTAGTGTGAATTTACTTCTATATTCATTTTTTCAGAGTTTCAATCTAGGTGAGTTAAAACCAACTTCTATAACTCTTTTGCTTGTTGATAGATTTGTAAAAGTGCTTAGAGGAATAATTGAAGATGTGTTAGTACAGGTCGATAAATTCATTTATCCTGTGGATTTTGTTGTCTTGTACACACAACCTGTTGAAGCATGTAATTCATTTCCTGTTATTTTAGGACGTCCATTTCTTGCAACTTGTAACGTGTTGATTAATTATAGGAATGGACTGATGAAGCTATCATTTGGAAATATGACATTGGAGATGAATATTTTCAACATTTGCAAACAACCTGGAGATGATAATGATTTACAAGAAGTAGATCATATTGATGAATTAGTTTATGATCAACTTGAATTTACTTTAAGTAAAAATGAGTTGGATAAATCTGAAGATCTGCAAAT
This sequence comes from Populus ilicifolia, assembly GCA_015708895.1. Classification (NCBI taxonomy): domain Eukaryota; kingdom Viridiplantae; phylum Streptophyta; class Magnoliopsida; order Malpighiales; family Salicaceae; genus Populus; species Populus ilicifolia. Next base: position 32,399 of record SRLM01001936.1, on the reverse strand, counting down.
GATTTATTCTGAGGAAGAAATCATGGATGAAAAAAGCACAAAAAATATTGATGTGAATCTTTTGTCAACGGTGACAACAAATTCGACATTTGACATCACACCAATTGATGATTACTTTGCTAATAAATCCTTTCTTTCTCTTAATCCAATGCCTTGGTATGATAAAAATATCAATTTTTTTACTTTACGAGATTTGCCAGCTGATTGGAGTACCCAATACAAAGAAAATTTTTTGAACGAAGTGAAGAACTTTTATGGTGATGACCCTAACTTATTCAAATATTTCAAGGATTCATTCCCGACAATGAGGTAAGTAGTGTCATTAAACTTTGTCATTCTGAAGCATGTGGAAGTTATTTCTTGTCAAATAAGACAGCTGCAAAAATCTTTCAAAATAGATTTTATTGGCCCACCATGTTCAAGGACACGCATGCATTCTGCAAAGCTTGTGAAAATTGTCAAAAAGTTGATACTGGTCAAAAAGTTTTGTTTTGTTATTCTCAACTTTATGCTTTCCCTAACGAGCTAAGATCAAGATGGAGCAATCCTTATGGGGCCTGTGATATTGAAAATTCAATAAATCACAATGATTTTAAGGAAAATGGACATCTTTTGAAAGCTTACTTTGATAATTTTCCTAGTGAAAATGAATCAACTGGTTGGAATGATCTTGTAGATAAAGGTTGATTATTTTATTTCTCTCACATTATTTTTGTTTTTTTTAGTGATTTTTTCTAGTTTCTCTCACCCTGGTCAAATGGCGGATAACGGTACTCCGTGACTTAAGTCGGTTCTTTTAGTTTCCCACAATAACTAATATCTGTATATACATTTCTACAATTTTTTTGAATCTCTCTTCCAATTCTCATTTGAAAATGGACACTAATCTTGCAAAATTGAAAAAGTATTTTCCCGCTCTGCCTTAGAATGCGATTACAAAAATTTACCGTGCTAGATGTGCAAGATTGAGATTGTTATTGAATCATGGAATTCCTAAAGATATTCGCTGGTTGATTGAAGCAAAAGTCCGATTATCAGGTGAGTCCTCTAACTCCTTCATTTCACACATGCCTGGAACAGGTAAAAGCACTTTTGCAAAGAAACGTCGTGCAAAACAACTGAAAGTTTGTCATCGATGTGCTAGATGGACTTGTAATACACAATGTCGTTCTTTAGGAATGGTATCTATAAACTGTGAAGATAAAATACAATTCATTAAAGATGGCCTGAGTAAGGAGTCTTTAGATAACCTTCTATTGACTCTTGAGATCCATCCTAGTGGAGATGTGCATCGTGCAATTCATGATTTATAGCTACTATTTCATAAAGAACATGATTGACTTAGTCTTGGGAATCTAACTAAAAAAAGACCCTGTTTGTCGGTTTTTAAGAAAACTAGATGGGAAGCCTATCCCCGACCCATAAAAGGCGTTTAAGCAGTTCTTGGACGTAAAATCAAGGGAAGAAGTGAGCCACAATCACAACTACCTGTACATACATATACTCTTTGTGTCTTTTGGTTTTATTATTGTGTTTTATTATTACTTATATTTGTTTCAGTGTGTTTCAGGTTTGTCAGTGTTCGTTATTTCAAGTGATATCTTCTATACTCTATCTTTCTACCTTTAAACATTGAGGACAATGTCTTCTTTTAGTTGGGAGGAGAGGGTAGTAGCTAAAAAAAATGTGTTTTTTATTTCATAAAGCATGTGCAAAATGGTTGTTACTATAATGGTAGAGTAAGGAGAATCTTTTATGACTCTTGAGACGCATCTTAGTAATCATTCGTAACAAGGTCTATCATAATACTTCTTGAAATATTTAGATTTACAAACTCTTGCATTGTTATCACTTAAGTGTGCTCATATACTTATTTAACATGTATTCTTAAACCTTAATTTACACACACACACTTCAACATATGATTGTGGGTTGCATATTGGATTATTACATTATTTATGTTCTTTTATTAAAGGTAACAACTAAGAAAAAGGAATAGTATATAATTAAAAAACAAAAAAAAGAGAGAGAAAAAAGAAAAGGAGAAAAAATGATAATAATAAAAATATAGATAAGTTTGGTTTCGTAGCCTCCCTAACCTAAGCAATTAAGCCCGAAAAGGTATTTTAACACCTAATATACTAACGTCAACTGACTTGGGAGCTATTGGCCCAATGCTTGTTACATAGGTTGAGGAGAAAAGCTTAAGGGAATCAAACATTGTAGCATCTACATATCAGTATCTGGGACTCGAGTTACTAAGCTCGTTGGGGTGTCTTAACACCTAATGTCCTAAGACCAACTGGTCTGGGAGTTATTAGTTGAATTTGTTACATAGGTTAAAGATGCATGGTGTTTTAAATTATATGTATATATATTAAAAAAAAAGAAGACAAAAATAATAATCCCAGTCCAAGGAAGTTAACCTTAAACATTAGAACACAAATTTTGTTTTCTTCCAAGAAAAGCTTTATAATTATGTGTTGATACAATGAGCATAAAAAAAAAGGTTTTTGAATATCTTGTTAAGAGGTATTGAGTAGGTATATAAATATAACAAGAGTTTGTTTATCCGGATAGAGTAATGGAAGTTAAATGATGAATACCTTGCTTTGTGGAATTTGCAAATTGTGATGAATACCTTGCTTTGTGGAATTTGTAAATTGTTTTTCTATTTTAACGCTTTGATTACTAGAGACTAGTAATAAGCTAGTTGGGGGGGTGATCAGTACTCAAAAGTATATAGAGAGCAATTATTAAGAGAATCTAAGAAGTGAATGATTTGTTAAACTCCTTCACGATGAATTAAGCAACACTACACTTAGTGATATCATCAAGTTTGATAAATAATGAGAGTAGTAATAATCACAAATAACCCAAGATAGGCATTACATTTATATTTGAATGGATGATTAACATATGGTAAACTTGAATGAGTTGGTGAATCAGAGAACCAAGAAGGTTTGGATGGCAAGCCAAGGCTTCCTATAGTGATAGAGCATCGAAGAGGGAGAACCTATATTTCAAATAAGGAAGGATACATGCATGTCATCTAACCTTTTTTGAATATTTCAAAAAGATCCTCATTAAAATGTAGCAAGATTTTTAATAAATTTAAGTTGACAAAGAAAGAATCCTTTAGCTATAATGATAAGGAATCTCAATTTTTTTAAATCAAGAAGAAAAGAGAGAAAAACCCTACTATTAGAAAATTCACAAGAAAAGGAGAGGATCAACCTAATCATCAAGAAAAATATTCAAGTTAACCCTACAATCAGGAAGTATCACATTTTTAAACTCCACGATTAGGAAATTTCAGGTCAACCCTGTAATTAGGAAGCACCACGTTTTCAAACTCCACAATCAAGAAATTACAGGTCAACCCTGTAATCAGGAAGCACCACGTTTTCAAACTCCACGATCAAGAAATTTCAGGTTAACCCTACAATAAAAAAAAACCAAGAAATAAAACCCTACAATCATGAAGAAAAGTGAGATGAATCCTGTTATTAGGAAATTTTCTAAAGAAAGACCAACCCTTTCATCAAGAAAAATCTTCAGGTTAACCCTGCAATCAAGAAGTATCTAGTTTTCAAACCCTACGATCATGAAGTAACAAAGATTTTAGTTCTGATTAAAGAAAATTTTCATATTGAGATTTCAAGTTAGCCAAGCTAAAGACAAAGACAAAGGTTTTGGTTAAAAACGATCTCTAAATTGAGATTTCAAATTAGCCAAGCTAAAGACAAAGACAAAGGTTTTGGTTAAAAACGATCTCTAAATTGAGATTTCAAGTTAATTAGCCTATATATAAAATTTTAGTTCTAGTTAAAGACAATTGCCAGATCAAAATTTTAGGTTGACTAAGCTGAAGACAAAGACTAAGGTTCTAGTTAAAGGGGTCTCCAAATTGAGATTTTAGGTAGACTAAGCTAAAGACAAATACCAAGGTTCTGGTTAAAAGGATCTCTAGATTAAGATTTCAGGTCAATTGAGTTGAAGGTAACACCTTAGTTCTGGTTAAAGGGAATCGTCGAATTGGGATTTCAACATGACCAAACTGAAGACAAACCATAATTCTAGTTAAAAAGGGTCTTTAGATTGAAATTTCAGGCTAACCAAGCTAAAGGCAATAATTTGGTTGTTATTAAAGGGAATCACTAGTTTGGAATCTTAGATTGACTGAGTTAAAAACAAAGACGAAGGTTCTAGTTAAAAGCAATCTTAAATTAAGATTTTATGTTCAATAACCTCTATGTAAAATTTTAGTTATAGTTAAAAGGAATCGCCAGATTGGAATTTCAAGTTGACCGAGTTAAAAACAAAGATCAAGGTTCTAGTTAAAAATGGTTGATTAGTACTTAAAAGAAGATTTTTATCAAGGTTTTATACCATTATTTTGCACTTGAAGTATCAATAGCTCCTTAACTAAAATTTATTTTATAATAACAAGTCTGATACTATAAGATACCTTAACTTTTATAAGGACAATCTATTTAAATTATGATATTATCAATAATATTTTGTTCAGACAAGAAGATAAAGATTGTCACCAAGTCAAGATATAGTCACTCACTCAACAATTAGTCATCAAATCAATAGTTTTAAATTTTAGCTTATAGAGAGAGGCATTTATTATACATTTAGACATCTTGGTTTTTAGATAAAAGATCATGTTCTTGCTCTCTCTTTTTTGTAATGCTTAAGTTTTGCTTTTATTAATATCTTATTTTATGTCTTTTATTTCATTTCCTTTACTTAATTAATTTATATTTTATTTATGTTCTAATCTTGTTTATTTATGTTTCCCTCTTTAATTATGTTTAGTTAAATTCATTATGTCAAGATGAAAAAGTTAGACTAATGGTGTAAGAATAAGTGTAGTATAAACTCAACATGGACTTCAATATTTGATACTAACAAGTTTTGTATTCATTATTTTATTTACTTTTAATACTTTGCTTGTTTAATGGTTAATCTAGATTTATATTGTATAACACTTTTGTACGACAAATACTTGACACTTTCATAGCTCAATCATATGGTATAACTGACACATGTGCTATGAAAGGAACTTCATTTATTGTTAACATAAGTTATAATCATGAATAATTTTTGTAATATTAGAGTTTTGTTTTGATTAATCTCTTGTTTATACCTTTCATTTCCTTTTCTTTTACTTAGTTAACTTATATCTTATTTATATTCATATCTTATTTATTTATGTTTCTCTTCTTTATCATGTTTAGTTAAGTTTATTATGTCAAGTTGAAAATATTTCACTAATGGTGTTAGAAAAAGTATACTATAAACTCAATATGGACTTCAATGCTTATATCTTAAACAATTTGCCATTAACATGTCTTATCATTTTTGTCTTATTATGTCTTAATATCTTGCTTGTTAAATGGTTAGTCAAGATTTGTGTTGTGTAACACTTGAGACAACAAATACTTGGTACTTTCATAGTCAACCCCATAGTATAACCTACATTTGTGTTATAAAAGGACCTTGATTTGTTGTTAATATAAGTTAACATAATGAATTCCTAATAATATTTAAAAATTTGGTGTTACTTAAATAAGATAATTAATATGATCATGTTAATAATTTATAATGAGCTATTAATAACAAATCATCCGATTGGAACCTCTTTTGCATGTGGTTTCCAGTTGAATAATGAAAAGAGTTTATATTATATTTATTTTTAATACTATTAGCGGATCTTCTAACCTTAACGTTTGTTTGTATCATTGTTTAATCCTCACATCTCAATGTTCTCTTTAACTTATTATTATTGTTTTTGTTATTATGTATAATTTATATAGTTCACTTTCTTGTGGTTCGATGCTGATTTTGTCAGGTTATTTATTACTTTGACACTCCTACTCTTGGGATAAGACATCAATTTTTTGATCGTGTCACCTAGACAGAGAAATTTCATCATGATTGACTTAGCAGCATTGAAGTTCTCTTTCAGCATGTTTTCTTAAGGTAAAATGCTTATTGCATTCTTTCGACTTTGTCATAATCAACCTCACTCAATCCATAATCTAACTTGATGGTAAACACATATGTAACAACTGATAATTTATTGTAATTTATGTAGTCATTCTATAATGGTTTATTAGAATTTTTTTAAAGATCAAAAAACATGGTCGTGTTTGAATTAGGTTCTAAATATATGATTGAACATTGACTAACATGACACTGATTTATTCTCATCGCATTCATACACATTGTTAGCACTATAAGTTAACCCATCTTTTCTACTATGGTCTCATGAGGAACAAATGGTTCTCCATATACATACAAACATAGGTATTCCTTCATAAACCTTTTATGTAGAAGATGTATCGTTATAGCATCTGGATCGAGAAACTTTTTATTTTTGCATATCTTGTATGGACACCTAATACCACCTCTACTAATATTTCTTGGATTAGATGTTGTGTAATTAATAAAACTCGAATCCCATTATAGTAATCTATCCTCCACAATCCTTGGGGTGAATTTTGATACATATATAAATGATTTTTCATGCCTTCTATCAAACTTATATCATATAACGATGACAATATGTAATAATTAACTATGTTAACCAAATAAATTTGTAAAAATATTGGTTTAACTCAAGATTATTTAACCTACTTTAATACTTCTCATAATTTATTATTAATTATCTATGTACATATAAATTTGTTCACATTTATGGAAATTACAACTCAGCAATAAAATTAACAAAATTTAAAATAGACTCGTTAAACAAGTCATTATTTATTTCATCACAACACACCTAAGTCGGTAATTTGATATAGTTTTAATAATTTATAAATAAATATAATTTTATAAAATTTAAAATGAATCATAACATGTACAAAATCATAAATCCATATAACAAAATTTCTTTAAGAAAAAACAATAAAACAAGTAAACACCCAAACAAAATATATATACTACAATAATATGCAATAGAAAATTAATATTTTAAAATTATGTTTAAATTAAAAAAATAATAAAATTGCTTACTTCAAATTGAAAATCTGCAATAAATTTTCAATCAGAACACAAATACTATGTTGTTGTGATTAGAAAAGTTACAGAAGAATGAGTTATGTTAAAATGTGGGGGGTGGAGGGCCATTTGTTCTGCTGGCACAAAGGTTTTCTAAGGAATAAGGAGAAATAGGAAAAGGGAGAAGGGTTAAGTTATACATTAAATATTATCAATAAATTTATTGACAAAATTATTTTGTTTGGTGTTGAGATGAGAGGGGATGGGGGGGGCATGTTTATTTTGTTACAGAGAGGTCTTTTAAGGAAGAATGAGAAATTAGGTACGGGAGAGGAGGGGAGACGACCAAGTCATATATTAAATATTAGTAATGAATTTACAGACAAAATTGTTATGTCTATTGATTAGTACTCAAAAGTGCATTTTTATCATGGTTTTATATCATCATTTTGCACTTGAAGTATCAATAACTCCTTAACTAAAGTACATTTTATAATAATCTATCTAATAGTATAAGATACCTTCAATTTGTGATAAATATCCATTTTAAATGTAGGTCTATCATATAAATGAAAGGATTAATAGATAACTTTAAGAACTTCAATTGCAACGGCAAACAGATGATGATCAAACTTAGAAACGACATGTCGGTGCAATCCATACCGGAACACTGTTCGGTAATTGGGTCATATCTAGAGCTATAAATCTCAGATTTAGGTCCATTTTATATGGATGGAAAGGTAAGACATAGGCCTACAACTTTCCTATGGAGCTCAAGATCTGAAAAGGCCATTTTGAAGTCCAAAATGTGGCAATAACAAAGAAGCTCGAATCTGTCCTCCAGCCCGAGTACTGTTTAATATTTTGGCCATATCTAGAGTTCTAGAAGTCTAATTGAGCTGACGTTTTTACACAAGATAGCTGAGATAATTGCCTACAACTTTCATGTTTTCAATTGGCTCCAATTTTGATGTTATCAATGAGGTTTTGGGCAGACAACAGAAGATAAGGATTGCCACCAAGTCAAGTGTTGGCCACCCACTTATTAATTAGTCATCAAATCATTTAGGCATCTTGATGTCTAGATCAAGATCATGCTCTTCCTTTCTCTCTTTGTATTTTTTTGTAATGTTTATACTTTACTTCCATTAATATTATGTTTATGCCTTTCATTTCCTTTCCTTTACTTAGTTAAGCTTTATGTTCTTATTTTGTTTATCTATTTTTCTTTCTTTCATTATGTCTAGCTAAATTAATTATGTCAAGGTGAAAAGGTTACACTAATGCTGTAAGAATAAGTATAATGTAAACTTAATAAGGACTTTAATGTTTGATACTAACATGTTTTATTTTTATTATCTTGTTCACTTTTTAATACTTTGCTTGTTAAATGACTAATCTTGATTTATGTTGTATAACACTTGGTACAACAAATGCTTGGCACTTTCATAGCCTATACTGTATGGTATAACTGACACCTGAGCTATAAAAGGAACTTGATTTGTTGTTAACATAAGTTATAATCATGAATGCTTGACGAGATTTACAAGTATTAGCATTAATTGAATACAATGACTAATGTAATCATGTTAACAATTTATAATCTAATTGGAACCTCCTTTATGTGTGGTTTCCAATTGAATAATAAGAGTTTATATTATACTTGTTTGACATACCATTAGTGGAACTTCTAACCTTGACATTTGTTATTATCATTGTTTAATCCTTACTTTAATATTTCATCTCAAAGTTCTCATCTTCTTCTTCTTCCTTATTATTATTATTATTAGTATTATTACTACTAGTATTATTATTATTATTGTTGTTGTTGTTGTTGTTGTTATTGTTATTATTGTTATTATTGTTGTTGTTGTATTCTTGTTATTTATAATTTGTACAATAACCTCCCTGTGGTTCGACTCCCTGTGGTTCGACCCCGGTCTTGCCGGGTTATTTATTACTTTGACACTCCTGTACTTGGGAGAAGACATCAATCTTTTCGTCATGTCAAGTTTTTGGCGCCATTGTCGAGGAGGTAAGGTTTGTATACATTATAATTTTTAGTTTATTTTCTCTTTTCACTTTTTTCTTGTATATAACTTTGTTTCTTTTTTTTTCTTGTTTTGTTCTTTTGTTTTTCTTTTCCATTTATTCTATTCCTACACGTGTATGAGAGTGTGGTCACATACATCAAGTGGTAGACTTTGTAGGGTATCCTCATCATTTTTAGAAAATATGGCTGAAGAAGATAATCAATCACTTCATAATGAGAATATTGAGAATAACCGTGCTAGAACACTTAGAGACCACATGAATCCAACAAGAACAAGTGCACCATCATGCATAGTTTTTCCTCCCGATGCATCTCATTTTAATTTTAAGCCAGGCATTATTCAACTTTTACCATCTTTTCATGGTTTTGAATTGAAAAATCCATACTTGCATTTAAGGGAATTTAAGGAGGTCTGCAACACATATAATAATCTAAATTGTAGCATGAACACCATCAGATTAAAGCTTTTTCCTTTTTCATTAAAAGATAAAGCTAAAACATGGCTACAAAATTTGAGACCAGGATCCATTCGTGCTTGAGATGAAATGCAACAACAGTTTTTAAAGAAGTTTTTCCCATCTCATAGAACAAACTCTTTCAAAAGACAAATCACCACTTTCACTCAAAAACCAGGAGAAACATTTTACCAATGTTGGGATAGGTATCGAGACTTGCTTAATACTTGCCCTCATCATGGTTTTGAAACATGGAGATTGGTTTCACATTTTTATAAAGGGTTAACACCTAAAGATAGGCAAATGGTTGAATTGATGTGTAATGGAACTTTTGAAGATAAAAACCCTAATGAAGCAATGGAGTACTTAGACTTGTTAGCTGAAAATGCTCAAAATTGGGACACTGCGGGTACTTATGCGGCACCGAGTAAAACTCAACCTCATACATCTAGTGGAGGTATGTACAACCTTAGGAAAGATCATGACCTTCAAGCCAAGTTTGCATCTTTAGCTAGAAAAGTTGAGGCACTAGAATTTAAAAAGAGTGGTCAATTAAAATCTATTGAAAACATTGCATGTCAAATATGTGAAACAAATGAACACTCAACCGATAACTGTCCAACCTTGCCTTCTTTTAAGGAATGTCTCCATGAACAAGCCCATGTTTTAAACAGTTTTCAAAGGGTCAACCATAACCCATACTCACAAACATACAACCTTGGTTGGAGAAATCATCCAAATTTTAGCTGGAAGAGTGATGCACAAACTTCACAACCACCATGTCAAGCACACCACAATTTCCAAAATTCTCATGGATATGCACCTCCTTATGCTTCACCTTCTAGAAGAAATCTTGAGGAAACATTGCATGCATTCATTGAAAAGCAAGAGACAATCAATACTCAACTTGCTTAAAACATGACAGATTTTAAAGATACTCTTGCAAGATTAACATCTGCTCTCAGTTTCCAAGAGAAAGGTAAGTTTCCATCTCAACCACAACAAAATCCCAAGGGGCAATACAATGCAAATGCAAGTAGTTCCGAAAGTCAACACATGGATCAAGTCAAATTAGTCACTACTCTTTGCAATGGTAAGGTTATTGAAAAACCCTCTCTTAAACCTTATGAGAAGGATGATGAGTCAATCTCTTAGGGTAAGGAAGAGGTTGAACCTAAAAATTGCAAGGAAAAGACTGATTCTCCGCCAGCACTTCCATTTCCTCAGGCCATGACCAAACAAAGAAAAGTCAATTACAACTCTAAAATTTTTGAAACTTTCAAACAGGTAAGAATCAATATACCTTTGCTAGATGCTATTAAATAGATTCCTTGCCATGCTAAATTTTTAAAAGATCTATGCACTGTGAAGAGGAAACTGAATGTGAAAAAGAAAGTCTTTCTAGCCGAACAAGTAAGTGCTATTCTTCAGAACATTAATGCTTTAAAATATAAAAACCCTGGTTGTCCTACAATTTCTTGCTTTATTGGAGAGCATAAAATTGAAAGAGCCTTACTTGATCTTGGTGCTAGTATGAATTTACTTCCATATTCAGTTTTTCAAAGTCTCAATTTAGGTGAGTTAAAACCAACTTCTATAACTCTTTTACTTGCTGATATATCTATAAAAGTGCCTAGAGGAATAATTAAAGATGTGTTAGTACAAGTCGATAAATTCATTTATCATGTGAATTTTGTTGTCTTGGACACACAACCTATTGAAGCATGTAATTCATTTCCTGTTATTTTAAGACGTTCGTTTCTTGCAACTTCTAATGCATTGATTAATTATAGGAATGGACTGATGAAGCTATCATTTGGAAATATGACATTGGAAATGAATATTTTCAACATTCGCAAGCAACCTAGAGATGATAATGATTTACAGGAAGTGGACTTTACTAAAAAATTAATTCATGATCAATTTCCAACCACTTCTAGTGAAACTGAGATTGATGAATCTGATGATTTGCAAATGATTTATTTTCAGGAAGAATCAAAGACAAGTAATTGGAGGCCACAAATTGAGGAATTGCCACCACGATCAATTAAATCCATACCTTCAAGTGTTCAACCACCCAAACCTGATTTGAAGTTGTTGTCATCCAATCTCAAATACTCATTTTTGGGAGAAAATGAAACTTTTCCGGTAATACTCTCTTCCAAACTTATTGCACATCAAGAAGGTAAGTTATTACAAACTCTAAAAAAGCACAAAAATGCATTAGGATGGACCATAGTTGATATAAAAGGAATTAGTCCTTTGATTTGTACACACAGAATTTATTTGGAGAAAAATGCTAAACCCTCTAGAGAAATGCAACGAAGGCTAAATCCTAATATGAAAGAAGTAGTGAAAAATAAAGTCATTAAGCTTCTAGATAATGACATCATTTATCCTATTTCTGACAGCAAATGGGTAAGCCCTACCCAAGTTGTGCCCAAGAAGTCTGGAGTCACTGTGATAACAAATTAGAACAATGAGTTAATTCCCACTAGAACTGTTACCGGTTAGCGCATGTGCATTGACTATAGGAAACTTAATTCAATGACTAGAAAAGATCATTTTCCATTACCTTTCATAGATCAAATCCTAAAAAGAGTTGCAGCTCATGAATTTTATTACTTCCTAGATGACTATTCGGGTTACAATCAAATTGAAATTGCATTGGAAGATCAAGAGAAGACTACTTTCACGTGTCCATTTAGTACTTTTGCATATCTAAGGATGCCTTTTGGATTATGTAATGCACCAGCCACATTTCAAAGATGCATGCTTAGTATATTTAGTGATATGGTTGAAAATTTTCTCGAGATTTTCATGGATGGTTTTTCTATTTTTGGCGATTCATTTGATGATTGTTTAACTAACTTAGAAAAGGTTTTGGCCAAGTGTGAAGAGAAGAATCTTGTGCTAAATTGGAAAAAATATCACTTCATGGTAACAAACAGCATTGTACTTGGTCACATTGTTTCATCAAAAGGAATTGAGGTTGACAAATCTAAAATCGAGTTAATTGCAAACTTGCCAACACCAAAATCTATTAAAGATGTTAGATCATTCTTAGGACATGCTGGTTTTTATAGAAGGTTCATCAAAGATTTTAACATAATATCGAAGCCCTTAAGTAACCTTCTAACAAAAGATAATATTTTTGAATGGACTGAACATTGTGAAAAAGCCTTTGTTAAACTTAAAAACTTGCTTACTTGTGCTCCTGTCATTCAACCTCCTGATTGGTCATTACCTTTTGAAATAATATGTGATGCTAGTGATTATGCTGTAGGTGCGGTTTTGGGACAAAGAAAAGATAAGAAACCTTATGTAATTTACTATGCAAGTAAAACTTTAAATAGTGCTCAAATGAATTATACCACAATTGAAAAAGAATTACTTGTAGTAGCATTTGCATGTGAAAAATTCAAGTCCTATCTTATTGGCTCACCTGTTGTTGTTTTTAGTGATCACACAGCATTGAAATATCTTCTTTCTAAGAAAGATTCTATGGCTAGATTGGTGCGGTGGATTTTGTTACTTCAAGAATTTGATATCACAATCAAAGATAAGAAAGGCAGCAAAAATATTGTCGCGGATCATTTGTCAAGATTGACAACAGATTCGAAAACTGACATCACACCAATCGATGACTACTTTCCTGATGAATCTTTACTTTCTGTCTCTACAATGCCTTGGTTTGCTAATATTGTCAATTTTCTTGTTTTAGGACAATTGCCAGCTTATTGAAGTACCCAAGATAAAAGAAAGTTCTTAAATAAAGTGAAGAACTTTTATTGGGATGATCCTTATTTATTCATATATTGTCCTGATCAAATATTTCGAAGATGCATTCCTGACAATGAGGTAAGTAGTGTCATTAAATTTTGTCATTCTAAGGCATGTGGAGGCCATTTCTCATCAAGAAAGACAACTTCAAAAATCTTATAAAGTGGATTTTATTGGCCCACCATGTTCAAAGACTCACATGCATTCTCCAAGTCTTGTGAAAATTGTCAAAAGTTGGGATCAATTTCAAAACGTCACATGATGCCTTTAAATCCTATTCTTGTCATTGAGATCTTTGACTGTTAGGGTATAGATTTCATGGGTCCATTTCCTCCATCATTTGGTTTCTTGTACATATTAGTCACAGTAGATTATGTTTCAAAATGGATAGAGGCAATTCCAAGTCAAAATAATGATCACAAAACAGTGATAAAGTTTTTGAAAGAAAATATTTTGAGTCGATTTATAGTCCCTCGAGCCATAATAAGTGATGGTGGAACATATTTCTGCAACAAGCCATTTGAGTCTTTAATGAAGAAATATGGAATCACACACAAAGTTGTCACCCTTTATCACCCTCAAACAAGTGGACAAGTAGAGCTTGTTAATAGGAAAGATTGGTCTTTAAGACTTAATGATGCACTTTGGGCTTATCGAACTGCTTATAAAACATCATTAGGTATGTCACCTTATAGACTAGTCTATGGAAAACCTTGTCACTTGCCTGTGAAACTTGAACGTAAAGCTTATTGGGCTATTAAAGCTTTCAATTCAAATCTGGATGATGCTAGTCAATTGTGAAAGTTACAAATAAATGAGCTTGAGGAAATAAAAAATGATACATATAAAAATTCAAGAATTTGTAAAGCAAGAATCAAAAAGTTTCATGACAAGAATATACTAAGAAAAACATTCAATGTTGGTCAAAAAGTCTTGCTTTATAATTCTCGACTGCATTTATTTCCTGGAAAATTAAGATCAAGATGGAGCGGTCCTTTTATTGTAAAACATGTGTTTCCATATGGGGCCTACGGCATCAAGAATCCAAAGACTGGCAATGTTTTCAAGGTAAATGGACAACGTCTGAAAGTTTATTTTGACAATTTTTCAGTTGAACATGACACTATTGAATTGGGTGATCCTGTATATAAAGATTGATTATTATTATTATTATTATTATTTTCTTTTTGAGTGATTTTTTTTTGCTAGTTTCTTTTACCCCAGTCAAATGGCGGATAACGGTACTCCATGACTTAAGTCAATTCTTTCAGTTTCCTATAATAATTGATATCTGTATATACATTTATGCAATTCTTTGAATCTCTTTTCCAATTCTCATTTGAAAATGGACACTAATCTTGCAAAATTGAAAAAGTATTTTCCCGCTCTGCCTTAGAATGCGATTACAAAACTTTATCGTGCTAGATGTGCAAGATTGAGATTGTTAATGAATCATGGAATTCCTGAAGATATTCACTGGTTAATTGAAGCAAAAGTCCGATTATCAGGTGAGTCCTCTAACTCCTTTATTTCACACATACTTGGAATAGGTAAAAACACTTTTGCAAAGAAACGTCGTGCAAAACGACTGAAAGTTTGTCATCGATGTGCTAGATGGACTTGTAATACATAATGTCATTCTTTAGGAATGGTATCTATAAACCGTGAAGATAAAATACATTTCATTAAGGATGGCCTAAGTAATGAGTCTTTAGATAACCTTCTATTGACTTTTGATACGCATCCTAGTGGAGATGTGCATCGTGCAATTCATGATTTATGGCCACTATTTCATAAAGAACATGATCGACTTAGTCTTGGGAATCTGACTAAAAAAGACCCTGTTTGCTAGTTTTTAAGAAAACTGGATGGGAAACCTATCCCCGACCCATAGAGGGAGTTTAAGCCGTTCTTGGACGTAAAACCAAGAGAAGATGTGAGCCACAATCACAACTACCTGTACATATACATGCTTTTTTTAAAAAAGTAAATAAATAAATAAATAAAAAGAGAAAGAGAGAGTGTGAGACTCCAGCTGGCCTACATATAGGTGTTATGATTGCTTTTCTAATTTCTCATCTATAAAACCCTCTCTTCTTTCCTTTTATTTCTACTCAACAAATACTGAAGTGTGTAGAAATGACAAGTTCCTTAAGTTATCACATAAAAAATATTTATGTTTTCGGTGGATCTAGTCCTGGGAAAGAAAAGGAGTTTTTAGAATCAGCAAATCATCTTGGTCACGTGCTAGCTGAGAGAAAGGTTCATTTAGTATATGGGGGAGGCAGTCTTGGGTTAATAGGAGGTGTGTCAATAGCTGTATTTTTAGGAGGTAGTCAAGTTTTGGGGGTCGTCCTCGAAGCTTTAGCACAAGGGGACATCATTGGAAAAACAATTGGAGAGGAACTTCAGATCTCTACAATGTCAGCTCGAATGAATGCAATGTTTAACCATGCTGATGCCTTCATTGCTTTACCAGGTGGTCTAGGCACATTGGAAGAGATCTTTCATATTTCCTCTTGGGCCCAACTGCACATTCACCATAAACCCATAGGTTTGTTAAATGTTAATGGTTATTATGATAAGTTGTTGTCTTTTCTTGATCACGCTGTGGAACAGGAATTTCTAACATCTTCTGCACGACAAATCATAATCTCTGCTGCTATTGCTGAATAATTGATTGACCAACTACAATCTTTCATTCCTGTAATCGATCCTTCCATGAGTCGCATAAATTGGTCAACCAAGGAAAGCCGTAAAAAGCTTAGATTGGATTTGAGCCTTCATTTGTGAATCTTTATGTCTTTTGGTTTTATTATTATGTTTTGTTATTACTTATATTTGTTTCAGTGTGTTTCAGGTTTGTTAGTGTTCGTTATTTCAGGTGATATCTTCTATACTCTATCTTTCTACCTTTAAACATTGAGGACAATGTCTTCTTTTAGTTAGGGGGAGAGGGTAGTAGCTAAAAAAAAAACTGTGTTTTCTATTTCATAAAGCATGTGCAAAATGGTTGTTATTAGGATGATAGAGTAAAGGAGCTCTTTTGTTAAAGTGACTCTTGAGACGCATCTTAGTAACCATTCGTAACAAGGTCTATCATAATACTTTCTGAAATATTCAGATTTATAAACTCTTGCATTGTTATCACTTAAGTCTGCTCATATACTTGTTTAACATGTATTCTTAAACCTTAATTTACACACACACACACTTCAACATATAATTGTGGGTTGCATATTACATTATTATATTATTTATGTTCTTTTGTTAAAGGTAACAACTAAGGAAAATGGATAGTATATAATTAAAAAAAAAGAGAAAAAGAAAAAAAATAAATGATAATAATAAAAATGTAGATAAGTTTGGTTTCGTAGCCTCCCTAACCTAAGCAATTAAGCTCGAAGAGGTGTTTTAACACCTAATACCCTAAAGTCAATTGACTTGGGAGCTATTGGCCCAACGCTTGTTACATGGGTTGAGGAGAAAAGCTTAAGGGAATCAAATATTGCACTATCTACATATCAGTATCTGCGACCCGAGTTACTAAGCTCTTAGGGGTGTCTTAACACCTAATGCCCTAAGACCAATTGGTCTGGGAGTCATTAGCTGAAAGCTCATTACATGGGTTAAAGATACATCGTGTTTTAAATTATATGTATATACATTAAAAAAAAGACAAAAATAATAATCCCAACCCAAGGAAGTTAACCTTAAACATTAGAACAAAAATTTTGTTTTCTTCCAAGAAAAGCCCTATAATTATGTGTTGATACATTGAGCATAAAAAAAAGGTTTATGAATATCTTGTTAAGAGGTATTGAGCAGGTATATAAATATATCAAGAGTTTGTTTATCTGGATAGAGTAATGGAAGTTAAATGATGAATACCTTACTTTGTGGAATTTGCAAATTGTCTTTCTATTTTAATACTTTGATTACTAGGGACTAGTAATAAGCTAGTTGGGGGGTGTGATTAGTACTCAAAAGTGCATTTTTATCATGGTTTTATATCATTATTTTGCACTTAAAGTATAAATAACTCCTTAACTAAAGTATGTTTTATAATAATCTATCTAATAATATAAGATACCTTTAATTTGTGGTAAATGTCCATTTTAAATACAAGCCTATCACATAAATGAAAGGATTGATTGATGACTTTAAGAACTTCAATTGCAAAGGCAAAGAGATGATCGAACTTAGAAAAGAGATGTCGGTGCAATCGAAATCAGAACACTGTTTGGTAATTGGGTCGTATCTAGAGTTATAGATCTCAGATTTAGGTCTACTTTATATGGATGGAAAGGTAAGACATAGGCCTACAACTTTCATATGAGCCCAAGATCTGAAAAGGCCATTTTCAAGTCCAAATTGTTGCAACAACAAAGAAGCCCGAATCTGTCCTCCGGCCCGAGCACTGTTTAGTATTTTGGCCATATCTGGAGTTCTAGAAGTCGAAATGAGATGAATGTTTTACATAAGAAAGCTGAGACAATTGTCTAGAACTTTTTTTTAACTAAAGTTGTATATCATCATTTTTATCAAAAGTGCATTATTTTGCACTTAAAGTATAAATAACTCCTTAACTAAAGTATGTTTTATAATAATCTATCTAACAGTATAAGATACCTTTAATTTGTGGTAAATGTCCATTTTAAATGCATGCCTATCACATCAATGAAAGGATTGATTGGTGACTTTAAGAACTTCAATTGCAAAGGCAAACAAATGATCAAACTTAGAAACGAGATGTCGGTGCAATCCAAACCGGAACACTATTCAGTAATTGAGTCATATCTGGAACTATAAATCTTAGATTTAGGTTCATTTTATATGGATGGAAAGGTAAGCCATAGGCCTACAACTTTCATATGGAGCCTAAGATCTGGAAAGGCCGTTTTGAAGTCCAAATTGTAGCAACAACATAGAAGCCCGAATCTATCCTCCAGCCCGAGTACTGTTCAGTATTTTGGCCATATCTAGAGTTCTAGAAGTCTAAATGAGCTGAATGTTTTACACAATATAGCTGAGACAATTGCCTACAACTTTCATGTTTTTAAGTGGCTCTAATTTTGACGTTATCAATGATGTTTTGGGTAGACAAAAGAAGATAAGGATTGTCACCAAGTCAAGAGTTGGTCACCCACTTATTAATTAGTCATCAATTCAATAGTTCCCAATTTTGGCCTATAAAAGGAGGCATTTGCCATNTAGGCATCTTGGTGTCCAGATCAAGATCATGCTCTTCCTTTCTCTCTTTGTATTTTTTGGAATGTTTATCCTTTGCTTCCATTAATATTATGTTTATGCCTTCATTTCCTTTCCTTTACTTAGTTAACTTTTATGTTCTTATTTTGTTTATCTATTTTTCTTTCTTTCATTATGTCTAGCTAAGTTAATTATGTCAAGGTGAAAAGGTTACACTAATATTGTAAGAATAAGTATAATGTAAACTTAATATGGACTTTAATGTTTGATACTATCATGTTTTATATTTCTTATCTTGTTCACTTTTTAATACTTTGCTTGTTAAATGACTAATCTTGATTTATGTTGTATAACACTTGGTACAACAAATGCTTGACACTTTCATAACCCATACTGTATGGTATAACCGACACCTGAGCTATGAAAGGAACTTGATTTGTTGTTAACATAAGTTATAATCATGAATGCTTGACGAGATTTACAAGTATTAGCATTAATCAAATAAGATGACTAATGTAATCATGTTAACAATT
Organism: Populus ilicifolia; assembly: GCA_015708895.1. Taxonomy (NCBI): domain Eukaryota; kingdom Viridiplantae; phylum Streptophyta; class Magnoliopsida; order Malpighiales; family Salicaceae; genus Populus; species Populus ilicifolia. The sequence continues at coordinate 13,350 of SRLM01001936.1, read as the reverse complement.
TATAATCTAATTGGAACCTCCTTTATGTGTGGTTTCCAATTGAATAATAAGAGTTTATATTTATACTTGTTTGACATACCATTAGTGGAACCTCTAACCTTGACATTTGTTATTATCATTGTTTAATCCTTACTTTAATATTTCATCTCAAAGTTCTCATCTTCTTCTTCTTTATTATTATTATTATTATTATTATTATTATTACTACTCGTATTATTATTATTATTATTATTACTATTATTGTTGTTATTGTTGTTATTGTTATTATTGTTGTTGTTGTATTATTGTTATTTATAATTTGTACAATAACCTCCCTGTGGTTCGACTCCGGTCTTGCCAGATTATTTATTACTTCGACACTCCTGCACTTCGGAGAAGACATCAATCTTTTTATCATGTCATCTGTCAATCCATCAGCAATTCTATCAGTATAAATGACACATCACAGTATGGGTTTTCCTATTTGAATCCAATTATAATTCCATTTATAACGATGTCTATAAAAACTTACATGTCTTTATATTGTTTTTTTTTAATTCCTTCTATTTCAATTGAGATTTTTTTGGTATATACCAATGACATATTTCTGTTAGTAAATATTGACAGAGTTAGCAATGGAAAAAAATCAATTGGTAAAGATCACTATAAAATACCAACAGAAAAAATTTGTTGATGAATCTATTTATATTCATAGATTTTCTGATAGTGTGAAGTTGGTGTTAAATTACTTCTTTTGAATATGGGAGCTCACTTTAGGTTTTTTTTACCTTGAAGTTCTTAATAAAAATAAATCTGATCTTGATAAGCCTTTTGATTTTGGGTTTTAGGATGATATTTTGGGTAAACATTGGTTGAAATTTTGGTTTTGGGGTCTAAAAAACTATCATTTTGTTTTTTCAGCCACATCATATGACTTTTTCTAAAAAAAAAAATAGGGCAAATGACATGCTTTTTGCCTTAGATGAAAAGAGAAAAGGAGAGGATACATTTGCATAGTCTAATAAAATTGACCAAGCAAGTTGGCTTTTTTTAAATTATTTTTTTATATTTTTTTAATTTATACTTTTATATATGTTTTTTTTCATTAATTTATATCTAAATTAATACTTTTTACTTTTATTTTGTTTTAAGAGTCTCTATTAAATGACAATTATTTTTTTTGGCTAATCATTTAATTTTTGAAAAGGTTTTTCTAATTCATCTATATTTTTTTTTATCTTTTGTATAAATGAATATTATTTTTGAGAAAAAAATATGTAATTTCAAATAATATTTTTAATGTGTCCAACCTTGCATAATATTTTTTTTCTTTTGTATTTTATTCAATCAATTTAATGCGTGTATATGTTTCTATTATCATTTGATTGAATAAAAATATTATTTTTTATTTTTGGATAATATTTCTAATATATGTAATTTTGCATATTATTTTTTTATTTTATTCAATCAATTTAATATGTATGTCTTTTTTTATTATTTGAATAAATGAAAAATTATTTTAATAAATAAATTTAGCAAACACAACTAGATAAATACCCCAAATATCTTGATTTATATTTATCTCTCAATTTTTCTAATTTTATTTTTTTTTATCATTTATTTATTTATTAATACATAATTTTCAATTTATTTAATTTTATAACACACACATACACTTTTGATTTCCACGTAGAATTTTTTTTAACTGTAAAAACATATTGGAAAAGCATGCATATACAACATCTTTTGTTGCAAAAATAAATTCCTGACCCACGATAAAACACTCTGATAAAGTATCTAGTAGAAGCTATAAAATGATGTTTTATAACATAAAAACATTTTAACAGCTTGTATTACCAAATATTTTTACAACTAAAATCGCAACTACAAGCCCCGCTTATACCAAATGCTCCCTGCTTATAATTGTTCTGGATTGGTTCACCACCCAAAACTTATCAAATAGAAGAAACTACAGAGGATAGATGATTCACTGTAGCAAATTTTTGTTGCAGGTTTAGATTTATTGTTTGTGGATTGAAACACTAAAATTATGATTTTGCCTTTCTTAGCGGGGAAAAAAGAAACCTTGGCAATGGGATAAGGGTAATAAGATATATATATTTTTTTACAATAAAATAATTAATATATAAAAAAAATATTAAACTGCTATTTATGGATTGTTTCCACTTTCTCATTAATAACATAATAAAATGACTGCATTACTTTTGAATTCAAGTTATCTTTAACTTTCATATAAGCAATTTTAATTTATTCATTATAGTTTGTTTTATTATTATCAAGTTAAATTAGGAGCAATTTAATATGATAAGATATTTTTGTTGTTTTTTGCACGATAAAATAAATAATATATTCTTTAAAACAAAAAAAAATTAAACTATCATTTATAATTGTTTCCACTTTTCTATTAATAACATGGTAAAATAACTACATTACTTTTGAATTCATGTTATTTTTAACTTTCATCCAGAGAATTTTAGTCTATTCTTTATTATTTATTTTGTTATTATTAAGTTGAATCACCAATAATTTAATATTTTAAAAGATATAAAATATTATTTAGTATCAAAAAGTTAATGGCTTATTATTCATATAGCTTCGTTTATGCTATTTAGATAGCATGTGAAACATTTTTTACAGCCAAACATGTACTTTCATGGCAAAGTTTGAATTTTTATGACAGTTCCTTTACCTCTTGACAACTCATAGGATCAATAGATCTTTGGTTTAATATTGATAATTTTTTTTTTCTCTCCTCGTTGATTTCCATGCATATTCCCTTACATTTTTAAAGCATTCATTCATGTTGTTTTGCTTTAAGATTTAATTCATGATTATTTTTTTATTTGTTTTGTTTTCAATAATTTATAAAATTAAAAAACAATTAATTTCATTCTTTATCAATTTTTTATTTATCAGATTTGATTTTTATTTTTTTATTTCAATTGTATTCCTCAATATTTTATGTTAAATTTAGCTATTAATTCTTTTTTATTTCCATTTGATTTGTTTTAATTTTTTTTATTAAAAATTTCTTTCTTCATTTTTCAATCAAAAAACCCAGATTACAAGTTCAAAAAATTAAAAACCCAAATTATAAGTTTAAAAAATTAAATCAAATTAACTTGATTTTTTTTATTTTCAATTAATTATTTTTTTTCATTATTATTTTTCAATAAAAATATCTCAATCTTATATATAAAATCAGTAAGTTAAAACATTAACTCAATGTAATTTTATTTTGTTAAATTTATATGTTGTTATTTTTTTAATAATATTATTAAATTAACTAAAATTATTAAATCTAATAAAATTAATAACCCAACTGTTGAATTTCTATTGCTTCTTTGTTGAAAAACATTTGATCGTGACACAGCCCACCAACCAAGTTACAGCACTAAGCTATGTCTTATACATCACATACAATTAACACTTTGAAAGTCTTCACTGACCGAGATTTACACCTCAGGAAGATTTCTTGAGAAGCAATGCTTTAAGAGACTTGGGATCCGTGACTGGGGGACTGCATGTGAAATTTTGACAGACGAGGGCAACTACTTTATCTGCGGCAAAATTATTCCTTGCCATGAGAGCTATATTGCTATTATTGTCCTCCCAAATCTCCATTTCTTCATTGTCGGTAGGATCTATATGAATCACCTGCAAATGGCAATAATTGCATCTGAGAGAGAGAGAGAGAGAGGAATCATAGGCAAAGTACAATGAAAGGAGACAAGGTGTTCATGAATTGATATTGAAGCCATTCTACTTACTGTTCTATTGGGATCATATGATGCATGAGCAGCAGCAAGCATCTTATCGAATTCCAAGGATGATTTGCGGCCAACTAAGACAACTTGCTTGTGGGAAGGCACAGAGATCATGTCAGCCGCACAGCACATCAGAGGTACTGCCATAGCCATGTCCTTCAATCTGGACTCAAAAACTGCCTGCATCGCCATGGGATGAATTTATTATGCTCACACATTGAGTACTCGAGTTGTAAACACTTGTCTTCTCCAAGAAACGCTAGTAAGTGAAGCAACAGCATACCAGAAGATGCTCAGCATTCTGCCTGTAATACTCAGACTTACTGCCAGTCATCATAGAGGCCAATCTTATGAGATTTATTGCCGAAACTGAATTTCCTGAGGGCTCAGCACCGTCATGGTCTTCCTTTACTCGTAGGAGAACTGAAGGATCTTCTCCTGGGGTATTAAAATAGCCTCCCCCCTCTCTGTCGAGAAATAATTCATCCTGGAAAAACAACTCGTAAAAACATGAGAGCAATTGGCTCACTATTTATCTCAGGGAGATGAACTCTGATTCTTTTACCTGTTTATTCTGTAGTTCGGTTGCCCACACTAGCCAATGTATCCCGCCACCCACCTCATAAAGATCCAGCAACCCAGAAATTAGAAATGCATAATCATCTAAAAATCCAGGTGCTTTGGACGGACCATTCCTAAAGCTGTGCTCTAGCCTGCGAGCTTGTTCATTATAAAGATGCCTTCTGATGAAAGACGCTGCCTTCTCCGCAGCAGTCATGTATTCCTTGGGCTGGAATTCAATGGAACAAGCAAAATTATTAGTCATGATCAAATAAAAAAGTCAACCACACACCACATATCATGCCAAGAATAGTTCAACTGCCCTAGAGTGATTTTCCACAGATCAGCACTTAGGGCTACATATCAAGACTGACAGAGCACAGCAGAACAGATGCCTAGAATGTACAAGAAATCCAATACTCGGTAACGCAAAAAATACACCAAAATGATGATTATTGAATGCATAGACCTTGCAGAAGACAGGCCTTTGTTTAAAATTGATGTTCAGAATAATATGATTACATGTAGAAGTTTTCCATAGGCAGGATAAATGAGAGTAAGAAACTGTTTTTTTATCCTCACACCATGGTCAAAATCTAGACATGATAAGGAAATGCTTAATGAATAACAAAGACGCATGATAATTACATCAAACTTGGCTTAGAAAGTTAGAATCACACTGGTGTAATCAAACCACAAGCATGTTAAATTCTAAGTTAACTTGACTAGCCAAAGTTGTTAAAATCTTACATCACAACCAACAACAGGGAAGTTGTATTTTGTGCTTTCTGCTTCGCCCATAAGGATTTTGGAAGCTCTTGCAAGAGATGAAATTGCAAGTCCATTCCATGAGACAATTACCTAGTATGCACTTGGTCTGTTAAAGAGTGCATACAAGAGAAAAGCTAAAGATAATATTTCTATACAATCCATGTCTTCTTTTAAACAGACAATGACAAACCTTATCATCTAAATGTGGCCTTGGTCCTCTGGATCTTGCATCAAAAAGTTTTTGCCTGCACTCACCCAGAATATCAAGATATTTTTCAAGAGGCAGGCCATATTTTTTTGCCAGTGCTGAAGTATCAGTTAATTCAATGAGCACATTTTTCCCCTTAAATTCATCGTGTGGATCACTCATTCTAGAAAGGTCACAGTTCCCCAGAGGCTTTACATAATAGTGGTCCTTAAAAAGAGTTGCATGCTCTCCAAGTATGTCATCAATCTTAAAGAGGGGGAAAACATGTAGAAAAATCAGAATTAGTAGAGGTGAATGCAAGTTAAATGAATCTCCCAACATAAATTTTTAAGAAAACTTCATAGAGAAAGGATAAAACTATATATAATTTCATCTTTCAATGAAAGATAAGTGTTATGGAATCAGGGTAACTCACAATAGAAATCCACTGCTCATGCTATGAAATTTAGGACAAAGCTATACTACCTTGATCTTTAAGCAGGAAGATGCAGATATGACTAGGGCTAATAGTATCTCAATCTGAGAAGGGGATTTATGACTTCAGTTATATAGTATTCAATTTTTTTTTAAAAAAAAAAAGAACTATCAAGATACAGTTGATACAAGTTCCAAATGTCAGCATCATCAATTTAGAACTATCAAGATGCAGTTGATATAAGTTCCAGATGCAGTTGACAAATCATGAAATTAACAGATGTGTTGCTAGATTTTACATGATGAGAAATCAAACCAATCCAAACGAAATGAAGACCAAAATGATGATGATAAGAAACCTCTTGACTGGTCCATATGTAAAAGGCTCCTTCCTTTTTCTTTTTGGCACCTTCACGCTCAGCACTATCAGCATCCTCTGCTGAAAATATTTCACCTTCTGGTCCAATCATGTCTCTCCTCAAATAATCAAGAATATCACGGGATAGACTTGAATAGAAGACATCATTGGTAATGGAAAAGGCATCCAAGTAAACATTAACGAGTTGGCCTTGATCATACAACATTTTCTCAAAATGAGGAACTGCAAGAAAATACTACAGTTTCAACATTCCATATACAACAACCCAAAATGCAGAAAACCACAACAGAATGCCAGTAATTTTGAATTAAGCAATTCTTTAGGAAATAACTATCGTTTTAAAGACAAACCAACCATGCCAGCATTCATCCACACTATATCTGTGGAAACCACCTCCAATATGATCATGAATGCCTCCCCTTGCCATGCATTGCAAGGTAAAGAAAACCATCCGCAGACCTTTCTTTGATTCACTGTAATTTCCAGCATCATCCAATCTTTTTGAATGGTAAAGCATCAATTGGATCTCAACCGGTCTAGGAAACTTTGGAGCAGATCCAAACCCTCCATATTGTGAGTCATAGCTTTGAGAAAGCTGCAATGTATTGCAGTAAGAGAATTAAAAAAAGGCACTAAAATGGTTCCTCATCAAGAGTTTTATGTAAAACAATGCCATGGTCCTATGCATTCCCTGAGTCCTCTTAACTGATCATAATTTGTGAAAGCAAGCAGCAGCAGCAAAGTACAGCAGAAATATGTTTTTTTAGCATCTATAAAACCAAATCAACACACAAACCCATGAAAATGGCAACTGAAAAGTGCTCAAAGGGTGTGATGTTGGTATACATATAAAAGTTTCGATGTTGGCTTTTAATGTTGCTATGAGGGAGGGAAAAAAGAGTTGCTGCAAGACAACACTTGATGCAAGAAAGCTCCATTTATATCCATGATAATAGTCTCTGTGTTAGATTGACAGAAAGGTTATTCAGTAAATAAAATGTGGATATTGATACAATCTTGAAAAGTCTAAGATAGTGACTTTGCGATAACAGTTGAAAAAAAAAGTTACTAAGACACCAAGAAGCATCAAATTAATATTCTATGAAAAGCTAATCCATGTTCCTTGCCACGTTACAGAAACACCAAGCAGGCAGAAGAAGTGCAATGGGGAGATACGTTCCCAGCCTCACTGCCAAACAGGGGCCTAATATCTTACTTTTTAATATCTTTTTATGCATCAAATTTTAGTCAAGTAAACAACCAAAATAGTGAAATTCAGAAGGTTCTAGCAATGCATTAAAATGAGTCAGAGACACCAAACTCATTGCTCACAGTTGCTCAATCAGAAGTTCATATTTGAGCATTTCTTCCTTCCAAGTCACAAAAAAAAGGACTACTGTGCAGTTTGCAATAGTCATACTTGTTCTGCACACAGATGCAATGCATTTTGTGAAAGTTCATCTGGCAATTTCTTTGAACTTGCACTTTCTGACAATGCTTCTGACAGCTGTTCAATAGCAAAGGCTCCACTCTTCACAAGCGTATCCCTCTTACTGAACCAAGCATCCTTTACCTTTCTGAAATAATAGAGAAATAATAGACTAAGCAAAAGCAATTAACCTTTAATACTAATTTGAATCATAATTCAATGCAAGAATAAACTTGTGACGATCTAATGTGTTCATAATTGGTCAAGGAACAGCCATGCTGCAGAAAAGAGGAAAGGAAAAAAGTCCAAGAACCAAAACTCCCACCTAAGTATGGTCTTAAATCCTGGTCTTCCATACTTATCATCTGGGGGGAAGTAAGTTCCACCCATCAAAGGTTTCAGATCAGGTGAAATGAAGACACTGAGTGGCCACCCTCCTCCACCATACAATGCCTGTACAAATGTCATATAGACCTGTAAAATCAAAACTATTTGCTTAGTATATAAAGAAACCAACGAACAATCTATGAGTAACATTGAAATTTATTTGCATATGAGCAAACCCAACCGGATTCAAATGCAAGTGTGCTCTGAAACTAAAATAATATAAATAGACAAACACACTCTTTTACACTTTACAGTCACCTTCTTTCATGTAATAGTATGGTAGGATTGGCATTTTAACTTTTCATACAACTAGTTTAGCAGCAATTCAACAGCACATTGTATCACATGGTTCTTGAGAACCCCTTTTTATCATAGATTAATCAGGCATACAATAGACCCACCGAAGGATAAAGCCAAGAATTATTTCTCTGGAAGGCAGTCAAGATAGAGGCTATTTACCTTGTCAACATCAGGTCGTTCCTCTCTATCCACCTGCGGCAATCTGACATGTTAGCGTGATTAACATGACCATTAAAAGAAGTTAATAATTCAGGGACAAATGAATAGTGCCAACAACAACTAATGCAAGCAATCAAGATTTGAACAGACTTTCACACTGACAAACGAGTCATTCAACAATTCAGCGACCTCTTCATCCTCAAAAGACTCCACCTTCATAACATGACACCTTACACCCATCAAAAGATAAACACCAAACAATTAATCAGTTAGTCATTTGAGTTTTCGATAGGCATTTTGGACTAGAAAATGAAAGAAAAACATCACAGACTCACCAATGACAAGTGCTATATCCAACTTCAAAGAGAAAGCACAAAAAAAAAAGAGTCATGACCAAATAACCAAAAAAAATTGATTACATACTAAGTAGTAATTAGCCCCCAGTTTTTGCAAATCACGATGATAATAATAGAAATAATAACAACAAACGAAAGAACGAATGGCAAATATAATAAATACTTGATAAGAAAATTGGGACGTCTCGTCTACGTGCTTCAGCGAATGCTTCTTCGCCCCATGAGTACCAATTGACCTTTAATTCATTTCGACAAGGAAAAAGAGAATTAAGAAATGAGCAAAAATCAATACAAATATCTCTTTTATATACTAACAGGGTTATGGGCGTGTTGAAGGAGATATGGACTGTGCTCATCTGAGAGACGATTAGTATGCTTGTGAGAAGACGAAGATGAAGGCGTAGTTTCAGCCATGGCCAACACCTTGTGCGTGTGAAAACGACCAACAAAGGCCGAGCAACAAGGACGGTTGCGGTACTTTGTTGCTCTTCTTAACGAGGAAGATAAATTACTTGTTGTGCTAAGAGAGTGATGGGCTAGAAGAGAAGAAGAGAGTCGAAGTAATTTAAGCATAGAAGGAGAAGAAGAAGAAGAAGAAGAAGGTGTAAACGAAGAGAGTTTCTTGTTGGCAATAACAAGAAAGAAGGCTTGGTTCGGCCCCGGTGGTGATACTGTTTGGCTTTAAATTATTTTTTTATTATTTTTTATAAATTGTTTTAATATGATGTTGTAAAAAATAAATTTAAAAAATATAAAAGTATTATTTTAATATATTTTTTTTTTAAAAAAAAACAATCGCTTTTGATTGACGCATATTAACAAGACTATTATTTTAATATATTTTAAATAAAAAAACATTAATAACTAAACTCCCCAATGTTCTGTTCTGCGTTAGACAAGTGCAGCTCCTCTCCCTTTTTTGATTGACGCTTGGAGTCCTTTACAATCTCACATGTGGCCGCCTTTCTTTTCTCCATAGGATCAGGCAGAAGCTCTCAGATAGCACTCACTTTATCACTTCTGTTCCCTTCGGTAATAGCCAAACAGCAGTAGCAGTCATTTTATAACTTAAGTACGGTATTATTTTTTAAATTATTTTTTATTTAAAAAGATATTAAAATAGTGTTTTTTATTTTAAAAAATTATTTTTAATATAAGGTACTATAATGATTTAAAAATAAAAAAATATTAATTTAAAATAAAAAATTAATTTTTATAAAATTACTTGTAAAATACAAAAACAAACATAAAATAAATATAATCACCTCTAACGTGGAGTTAAAAAATGGCATCTGAGAAATCACCTTGTCCAGAGGAACTAAACAATCAGCATTATGCAATGATGTTGATGTCTTGCTTGCGGCGGACAAAGTTCGAGAGAGTCATTTATATATGACGACGAGAAAATGATTTAAGATTGCATCAAGGGGTTTGGTCTAGTGGTGGAAGGGGCTTGTCTCCTTCTACTACACCTGGGTTCGAGTCTTGGCGTGCACGTCTGTCACCTCGCGGTACCTTACATGCCTATTAGGTTTACAAGGTATTTAATGGGCCGTGAGGATTAATCGTGGTGTGCGCAAGCTAACCTGGACACCCCATATAAATCAAAAAAAAAATTTCAGACTACTAATATTACTTCCACAAGCGTGGAATGTTGGACGAATCGAACAACATAATTTTCTTTGATTAAAATGAAATATTAATGATATCAAGTGATAAAAATTTAGAATTAGAAAGTTTGTTTGTTATGTAGTTATATATGTGAATTATTAATTGCTGATATAATAGTTATTAAAAAATTATATAATTATTAATTTTATAATTTATAAAATTAATTGTAATACGTAAGCTGGTCTGAACAACTACATTAATTAAAAAAAGAAAAAGAAACATCAGTTACATATTTAACAAATTTAAATAATGGTCCAAGGAACGTGTAAACGAGACCAAAGTTCACGTTCTGAATTTGCTCGGTATGAAGACAAAAACCATGTTTTTGAATGTCGGTACACATAAATTTGATCCTCCATATATATAAATGCTCAATATCATTTCTTCTCGAGTGTTTCCACTACTTACAGATCAAGTTTCACAATACAAAATGCAGCAAATCAGCCAGCTGGTGCACCTACAGATTCCGCAAGTTCCTCCTGGACTTCCTTCTGCTCCATAGCAAAACAAATTAACCTGCAAGAAGCAAACACTTCTAAGGCCCGAGATTTAGTGTCATATTCTTCTTACATTTAGAACCGTAAACTATTTGATTATTGAACCACATTTAAAGGAAACAGAGAAGAGAAAAATACTGCGAGAATAAATGCCATCAAGAAAAGATGCGAACTCGAAGTTCACCTTTAACCGGTGGTGAGTGACCCCTATTATCCTAACAAAATTATTGGTGGGAGAAACCACTTGTGGTGGCTTTGAAACACTCGGAGGGGATAAAACATACTCTTTTATTTCAAGAACAACAAGCTTACAATAACATAAACAAAAGCTTACAACAACCCCTCTCTTTCTCTCTTTCTCTCTAGTGTTTTTCTCAATCTCTCCATATATAATTGCATAAGTTTAACTGCCTATTTATACATGAAATTAAAACAAGAAAATTCAACCTTCAAGTGTGAAGGCGATTGTGACCGACGGTGTGAAAGCGGTTGGCGGCTAGGCGGTGACAGCTGGTGGCTACCTTCCTTGACCTTCTAGATTGAGTTTACTTCAACAAATCTCCCCCTTAAACTTAATCGAGGGATGTCATTCCAAGCATGAATTTCAATTTGATAAATACTTCTCTCTTCAATGGCTTGGTAAAGATATGTGCAACTTGATCATTTGTCTTGCAGGATATCAGCTCGACTTCTTTGTTCTTTATATGCTCTCGAATAAAGTGATGACATGTATCAATATGTTTACTTCTTTCATGATACACCGGGTTCTTTGCCAATGCAATCGCTGATCGATTATCGATATAAATCTCTGTAGGATTTTCTTGAGGAAATCCCAAAAACTTCAGCAAATTCCTTAACCATATTAAATGGCATACAGTTGAGTTGACAGTAACATATTCAGCTTCACAGCTTGATAACGTGACAATCGATTGCTTCTTGGATGACCATGTGAAAGATGTATCTCCCATGAAAAATACAAACCCTGTTGTACTTTTTCTTTCATCCAGATCTCTACCCCAATCACTATCTGAGTAGCCAGTAAGATTGAAATTTGTACTTGTGGTATAAAACATACCTTTATTTATTGTCCCTTTGATGTAGCGAAGAATTCTCTTGGCTGCATTCAAATGAGTCTAGTCTGGCTTCTCCATATATCTGTTAATTAGTCCGACTCCGTAGAGTATATCTGGTCTGGTGCATGTCAAGTACCTTAAACTTCCTACTAAGCTCTTGAAGTAAGTTGGATCAACATTTCCAACTTTACTTTTCTTCAATTCCACTCCATTCTCAACTGGAGTTGATACCGGATTGCAGCTTTCCATCTTGAACCTTTCAAGAATATCTTTGGCATAACCGCTTTGAGATACAAAAATCCCTTTTTCTTTCTGCACCACTTCTAAGCCAAGAAAATATGCCATCAGACCAATGTCTGTCATTTCAAACTCTTGTACCATGCTTTTCTTAAAGTCTTCGAACATGGTAGAATTGTTGCCGATGAATATCAAGTCATCAACATATAAGCACACAAATAATATGTTGTTATCTACTTCTTTCTTCACATAAATTGCGTGTTCATATGGATATTTTTCAAATCCATTATCTTGAAAATACCTGTCAATTCTGGTATTCCAAGCACGCGGAGCTTGCTTCAAACCGTAGAGGGCTTTCTTCAACTTGTATACTTTGCCTTCATTTTCAGCATCAATGTATCCAAGTGGTTGTTCAACATAGATCTCTTCTTCCAAGAAGCCATTCAGAAATGCTGACTTCACATCAAGTTGATAGATCTTCCATCTATGTTATGCAACTAATGAGATCATCAATTTGATTGTCTCTAGCCAGGCTACTAAAGCAAACACTTCTCCATAGTCAATGCCTTCTTTTTGTTTGTAGCATTTCACCACTAATCTTACTTTGTATCTTTGCACTTCTCCTTTTGTATTTTTTTTGTCTTGTAGACCCATTTGACACCTATTGCTTTCTTGTTTTCTAGTAGATAGGTAAGCTTCCACGTATCATTCTTCTCAATGACATGTATTTCTTCAACCATTACTTTTATCCACCTCTCTTCTTTGATAGCTTCATTGAAGCTAAGTGGGTCACTATATGCAAAAAAACAAAATAAAGTTGTATATTCCATTACTTAAGTGGTATCATACAATTCTTCTAGATTTCTCATCCTTCTCAGTCCTTCTGATGAGGATGTTGATGATGGTTCTGATGATGATGGTGTTGATGATGATTCTGATGTGTTTTTCCTATTGAATACAGGAAATCTGTGTACCGGACTTTGTGGCTCATCTTCTGGTACTATCGGACCTTCTGCAATTATTGTTGGTACTTCTTCATCTTCAAGGATCAAATCAGTGCTGATCCATTTAACTGCTTCTTGGTCATCATTCCATTGCCAAGTGATTAGTACTCAAAAGTGCATTTTTATCATGGTTTTAT